>QOCX01007440.1:0-10161 GCA_005959815.1 Sarcophaga bullata
TTGAAAGTAAGAATAACTAACATTATAAAAGTTGTTTATTGAAATCAGCTACGAATGTTTTAATCAAGACATTTTCATAGTCTAACATATTTTGTAGTAAACATCATAATACTTGGTTATTTAAATATTAATTAATAGAGTTTGATAATTACCTTTGATAGAATTAGTGAATTTTTCGATTGGGATGCATCAAGAACTGATTAAATAGTTTAGATTCTGAAAATATAAAAGAAAATTAAATCAAAAATTACTTTTTCATAATTATAAAATTAAATTAAAAATTAATTTTGTCAGGTTAGATAATAATTTACACAAATCACAGACTGTTCATAGGTGTCCCAAGGTAAAAACGTTGCTCATCATTTAAAGTCATATTTTATTTGAAATATTTTAACAAAAATTTCTGCTAATTCTTTCAGTTAATAAGTAGAGAAAGCACCATCCACAGTACGTAAAAATACTTATTAAAGAAATGAAAATGCGCACTAATTACTAAATATAATTACCTTCTTTTCCATATAATTTAGAACATATACAGCACAAAAGATTCCAACAATATGTAATCTGAAAATAAATGCGTAAAACTTATTATAAATCAATCACATGGAAATATAAAACCGTCTTATCCCTTAAAATATATATTTTTATACTAATATCAGCAATCGTTTTATAATCAATTGTAAAATTCTTTAGTCTAACATATTTAATGAAATAACATCACTTTAAATTTTAATTCAATTTTAATAAAATTTTTATAGCAAACCTCACCTAATTTTGGTATCCCACCCCTTAATCCTCCTTTCTAAATTGATTTATTTTAATGTTAAAAATCACGAAGAATAAATAAGCTGAAAAATAAAATAAAATTTATTAGAATATGCTTACAAACACTTTTTTTTAAAAGCATTTAATTATTTTAATTCAGTTTTATAAAAATTTTACACTAATCATAGAACAAATCATAGGTGTCCCAAGGTAAAAACTTAGTTCATCATTAAAATAAAGAGAAAAAAAAGCACAACGAAACAAAAAAAATAATTGCATACCTTTATACTAATGTAGCAGCATATTTAGAAAGCGTAACGAGTTCTTATGTCTTCTAATTTCTTGCACACTTGATTTGGTGTACGCATCATATCAGCTGCAATAGATTTTTGCTTGGCGGGATCAATTGATAAATATTGTTCACATAAATCACCATCGATGACATTTTTCACAGGATAATAAGCACTACGATAGCTGAGATGATCTCGCCCGCACAAGGGAGGATTTTCATTACGCATATGCATTTCGAGATGTTGAAAGAAATCAAAATCTTCGCGACTAGTAAATGGTACAAAAGCTCCTACTGTACCACTAAGGGTAGTATAAATCATCGCTTCTGAGCCGCCTGGTATCAAGGTGGACTTTTGTAGCGACATTATAATTTCGCCAACGTGAAAGGTTGAAATATTTTCAGCTTTTTGTGAAGCGCCCGAGACCGCGGTCCCATAAGGATTTTGTTCCAGTAGGGTCTTCATCGACATCATCGTAACGGAATGTGGTAAACGTTGGATACTCATATTGCCGAACTTGTCCCAATTGCTATGGTGTCATAGTGTTGTTGCTGTAACCCATCGAGGATGTGTATCATCAGCAAATATGATTAATTGGTTTTCTGCTCTTTTATAACGTATGAAAAATACAGATTCTTGGACGTCCGAAGCATAGACTCTATGGCCCATTGCCTGTATATTCACAATTTGATACGGAATATGTTTGTTTTCACATTTTCGCAGCAGTTTCTTTTTACCCAAATCATAAATACGTAAAATACGACCACAGCCAGCTAACAAACGTCCTTGAAAACCACACAAAGCACCAGGCACCTCTTCCAATTCGGTGCGATGTAAGAAATCCAACTGAGAGCAAGTGGGATCAATTTTATAAACGTCAATAAAACCACCATTGGTTATGCGAGGGTTTAACAACAACTCTTTAGCTATACCAACAGCTAAATAATAGCGACCATCTTGAGCAACAGAAAACTTTAGAATTGCCATGGACATAATAGCTTCATTTTGTGTTAAAGGAATTTTAAATAAAGTCTGGCCATGTATAGGATCCAATGCTCTTATTTGAGAAGCCCACAAGCCAACCCCAGCTTTTGGGGAAGAGAACACGTCTTCAGGCAAAACTTCGTTTATAAATGCATTCGCCATTTCGTTGGCCAATTCTCGTTCTTCTTCACCAGCGGCCATACGCATTTCTTCAGCCATCTGCTGTTTCCGAGCATTTTTAGTTTCCTCAGTATATGCGTTGTGATCTGTCTCTGCAATAATCATTCGCCCCGTATCAGGATGTATAACGAATGCTCTCGGTGTATATTCTAAACCAAATGAAACTTGATTGAATACAGCACCTAGTTTCTCGAGAGCCAAAATTCGCAAAGTATTTGTTGAAATGGCAACAATGCCTTCACTACACTGCTCGCTTGAAAATCCCGAAGCATATTCTAGCGTTTCATACGATAAAGGAGTTAAATGGAAACGGTTTTGATAGTAATACGACAGCCAAGATCGACTTGACATAGCTAAAACGGCTTCAGACCCTTGCATGCGGATGCGGAATAGTTTCACTGGTCTTGAACCTAAATAGCGAGTTCGTGTATCTGCCAAATCTCCCGATACAGGATCCAAAACTGTACGCAATAATACACCATTACTGAGACCAATATTTAAATAAATAGTGCCGCCTTTTGATGCATTTGAGCGTTCATTTGGTTCATCGTTAGCGCTGGTAGAGCTTTCTGTATGACCCATTTCTACCAAACATAGAGATTCAGCAGGCGACGGTAAAGCTTGCATAGAACAGGGTGTTAAGCAGTCATTGGGATCTAAAGATATGATGCGTACGGTATTGTCGGATAAACCAACCGCCAAAAACCACGAGCGCTGTTCGCCTTCCGGAACAGTACCTAAACCCATACACATTATTTCAGCAGGCATCTCAGAACGTTCTGTATATTCATTAAGTTCACCAGTCTACAAAAAACAAAACCAAAAGAAAACATGTATAAGAATCTCTGATAAAGTGTAACAAAAAGATTTTATCTAAATAGTCTCAGCACTGCAGGACACATAGTGTCTCAACACGATTGTTCTTTAAGGTGTTTTTGTCATCATTGAAAAAAATATTCCAAAGAAACTATAATCTATGTAATTAACTTACCGCATCCATTTCGAAATACACCAATTCACGACCCGACAGAGTAATAACAACTTGTCTTTGATTGACTGCGCATTTTGTAATGGACTTTTTGCCGGGTGCTCTCCATTCATTAACACGTTTATCTGACCGTATATGACGTATTCCATCCGGATACACTTGTACCAGAGCGTCTTCACCCAGAGAAGCGCAACACAAAGTAGGTGTAGTGCCAAGAAAACCACTATCTGTCACTTCCTCCACTGTTTCACCAATACTCAATACCAATGTAGCATTTACGGAACGACACAATAATATATGCATCGTACTCATCTGTGATTAAAAACGCAAAAGACACAAACAAAATGCAAATTTTAATTAATTATAGAGAAATATATTGGTCGTTACTCTCTAAATGATAACTATTGAATAATAACAATGTTTTTGAAAATAATCAGTTATCAAAAGTATAATCAAAGAAATTCAGCTGAAACACGGTGATAAAATCACATCATTTATTATCAAAAACATTGTCATTATTCATTCCATTACCAAAAATGTATTGTAATTTCAATATTTCTTGTATGATATGATTATTGTAGTATCTGTTTAATTATGTAGTATATTGTTCTTAACAGCTTTTATTATCTGATTTAATGTTAAATTTATTTTAATATAATGTTGCCTTACCTATATTTGAGTAACTGGTTTAAGTATATTTGTTTAAATATAAAGGAGAAGTAGAAGAGAGGGAAGTATTGTGTGCAAACAACTTTTTATAACACTACACTCTTGTGTCTATGTGTGGGTTTTAAATTGGCATTAATTTTCATTATTTTTTATCTCAAACCACTCGGCTTTTTCAGCACACAAGAGTTCAAGCGCCTGAAATAACAAAAAGAACTGGTGTTTGATTTTTTTCCTTTGCACAAAATATTAATTTGTTTTCTATATAGAAACTATTGTTTGTTAGAAAATATGATTCTATGATAGATAATCAAAGTCACCAGTCTATTAAACAAATTTGTTCTCAAATGATATGATTGATATAGAAAATATAGAGTAGTAACAACACCAAACAAATATAGGCATAAAGTGCAAAAAATTGAGATTAGATTAAAAACATTTCAAATTATTTGCACTTTCTTAATAAAAGACATAGATTGCCAGCTAAAAGCAACAAGAAATTCTTTTTAACTTACCATCAACCCTTTTTTTCACCGTCCAAACAGCATTAGGATTGCCGGGTAGTTCAGAAACAGCCATTTCGGATACTTCAAGGCCATGCCGTAATACCCGTAATGATGATCTTGGGCCACGGCCACATAAAACATACAATTGAGGTGTATCTTCATTAGCCAAGTCAGCCACTTGTGATGAGATTATAGGAGCAAATGAGGGCATTTCGTCTACCATAACCAAATTTTTTAAAGGCCTAGAAGCGAAAAAAGAATGTTTCGCCTTCCTCAAGAGGCATGGCGGAACTAAATTCTGGTTCATCATCATCGTCACCAAAATGTGCAATTTGGTATAAATAGCTGCAATTCAAATGAAAAATTCAGTAAAATAAGAACATTCAATTGTAATTTAATTTTTCACTTACTGGTTGCCAAATTCGCAAGCTACAAATAGAAACCCCGTTTTTAAAACACACATAGAAACAGCTGGTGGCACTGTATCAAAATATTTTAGTTTGATTTCTGACACAACTTCGTCATCAGTCTCAAGCGTCACTTTAAATATATCGCCTTGTTCAGTTTGTACCAAAAAGAAATACATGCTCTTTGTACGATGTGTAGCTGAGCATATGAATATCATGCCACGTTCAGGATCGTCCAAATCATTACGCCTACGTGGTATAGGGCAACGTATATCATGTTGATCGCCTAGGTTTTTATATGTCAAATAATTCTCAGAACAAATCAAAACACCGGAGGGTCCATCATTGCCACCGGGCACAGATATTAGAAAATTAGCATGTTCTTCCAATGGCTCCGAATATTTGCGTACTACGTGGTTAAGGCCTAAATCCAGTTCATAGAATGTCAAAGTTTGCTGGGTGCGTTCAGCAGCTTCACCTAAAATGAACATTATTAAGTAAATAATTAATTTGAATGATCAAAATTAAAATGATAGTTTGATGAGTATTGCAAAATTTTGCTAAGTTTACAACTAAATAGTTTCAACATATGAGCAACATATCAGTGAAGTATTTGCAAATAAAGATAATACAGATACCAATATGGTTCAGAAGCTCTGATACTTTTATCTGGCACTTTGCCAAAGTCAATAATCGGAAATATTCCAAGAACCGATATGTCTACAAGTGCAAATTTACCATACAATATAGTATAGAGGTTAATAGTTCACGAAAATAAAATGTAAGCAACATATCAGTGAAGTATTTGCAAATATATTCAATACAAATACCAATGGTTCAGATGCTTTGTCATAAACATCTATCTAGCACTTAGCCAAAGTCAATAATAAGAGGATGTTGCTTAAAATCGACATGTCTAATAAGTGCAGCGTATGTAAAAATTATCTACTTCATAAGGATAATAATATTGATTTTCCTACTTTCAATTATAAATTGAAATATTTTTAATTCTTACCTGTTGGATCATTATCGGCCTCTTCATAATCAATTTCCAAGCAAGCAAACATCGGGTTATCGAAGCCCACATCAACTCCAACCATATGATAAGTAAAAGTATTTGATTTGTGTGCTTCTAATGGTGAAGATATGGTTAATCGTGCTTGAGCGTCTCTGTTTAAAATATACGCTAATTTCTGTTTTTCCACGGCACCAATCATGACAGCCCGCCCTTTAGGATCTATGGCCAAATATTGGCCAGGTACAATACGACGACATCCCGATTTGCCAAATGTTTCTTGATGTACTTTATCCAAACAGTTCTTCGTTGGATTATATTCAAGAATTACAATACGACCAGAATCAGAACCAACAACGATATAATCTAAAATGTAATTAATTTTATATTTTTATTAATACATATTACCAAATGCATTAAAGGGAAACTATATGTTGAAAATATTTTATTTGTATCTCGAAGTTTCAGTTCAATATGACATTGATATAATCACATCAAATGCGACGACAAGATTTTAAATTTTATATAGCACTTAGTCATTTCGTAGACTTATTGAAATCTAAGACTTTTTCCAAAATTTCAATAGGGATTTTGTGCATATAATTCTAACCGCAAAAAATATATTTATGCCAATAATAATAGAACTGTTTCAATACTACATTAAATTTTGACCAGTAAGTAAAGACCGAGATCGGTTACATGTATTATATAAATGAAAAACCTACCTTTTGTTCCCACCCGTCAAAGAAATGACATCAAAGAACCTAATACAGCCAAATACTTCAGTCGACAACACTGTGTGCACTTTGCCAGTATTTGAGTCCGGCCTGACGAGCTCTAATGATTTACCACGAGATATTAAAACTTCTTGCTGTTTACTGCCGGAAAAATTTCCGTGCACAGCATGCGTAATGCCAGTGGCTTTTCTGTAGCGTTAAATTATACAAATACATTCTTTTCTTCAATAGCAATCTGAAATGAACCCACGTAAGGGAGGTTAACTAACATTGTAGACCAGAAAAAATAAAAAAAAAGTGAGGTTATGTTTAAAAATTGTCCTGCTTTCGTAATCCAGGGGTGATAGTAGTGCAGATGAGCTTCAGTATCACCTAACGATGCAAATAAACAGTAATACATAATCTTTCACGCACGTTAAAAATTGCGACCAAAGCATAGACATTTCTATGACCCTGGAGATACATCGTGCCTCATTTTAGGGAATAAATATTACGACTAAAAACCCAAGTAAATGCAATATATTACCTTTACACTATTATAAGAATCATTAATCTGTATTAAAGCTGGGATGCTTTCAGATTAAAATTTTTATTTTCTGAATAGGAGACTGTACAGCTAACAAAAGCTTTTGGAGCTACGCCATTTTTATAATCAGTTCCAAATGTACCTCTACTCAACAACCTCTGTAAGTCTCCGCTCTGACGACCGAAAATAAAATGATGGCTAAATGAATTTTTACCGCTTTCGTATAAATGACTCGCAACTAACTTCATTTACTTCTATTTATAAACTGCAACGAACTTCATTTACTAACATATGTTTTAACGCTTATCAATGCTGTCAATTTCATTGAAAAAGCGAACTAATATTGTTAATATTATTAAGCGAATTGTTGGTTTGTTTTTTGTAAAAGAACGTAGCGCTCTCCATCTTTGTTGTTAAAACCAGGTTTTACTGAAGGATATATCTTTTTACACTATATTAAAGAATTTTTTGTAACTTTCAACTACATTTAAATAAATCTATTGTAATTTCAATGATAATGAAAAATGTGATTTATTTCGCTGTTGGCAATGTCATCTTAGATACGAAAACAAAATATCTAACCTTACTTTTCCGATATACATTTAAGCGACAAACATGAGTGAACCACCAGTAAAAAAACAAAAATTTCAATATAAAAAGAAATTTTATCAGCCCAATAGGAAGCAATATTTAGAAGCTGGCCAAAAAGGTTTCTTAGCCACTTGTAACTTTAACGAAAAAGACTGTGTACGAGAATGTTATAATTTGTTAAATCAATGTGCCGATGAACTGTATGGGCCCGAAGAGGATGAGTTCAAAGAAGAGTCTCTTAACCAGGATCCGGTGAAAGATACCTCTGATGAGGGGCAGCCTCCAAATGATGACATAGTCGATGAACTACAAAAGCAAATCAGTGCTTCACAACAAAAGAAACCTTCAAATAAACGTCGTTTCCAAGTAGTAGACACCGGTGCCACTAATTGTGTATTCATTAAAACAACGTTAGATGATCCAGTACGGATAGGAGAACACATTGTTAAGGATATAGCTCAAAATAGAAAACAAAAGACACGTTATTTGCTTCGATTAGTGCCTATAGATGCAGTTTGCAAAGCCAATGATAAAGACATTGTGAATACCGCAGGCCAACTTTGTGACAAATACTTCCTAAAGGAACCCACAACTTTTTCCATAGTATTTAATAAACGATTTAATAATGATTTAAGCCGTGACCAATTAATACGCGAGTTAGCCGATTTAATACATGCAAAAAATGTTAAAAATAAAGTTGATTTGAAGCATGCTAAAAAATCATTGATAGTGGAAGTAATTAAGGGTTTGTGCTGTTTAACTGTCGTAGAAGACTATATGAAAATGAAAAAATATAATCTGATTGAATTGGCTAAAGCTAATCCCGAGTATATTAAGAACAATAAAGATGATAAGATCGAAAACATAGAGCCTATATTAGATCCAAAAGAAGATGTTAACAAAAAGAAAGAAGATGGGGACAAGTGCAATGATATTACAGATAACAATACCAACTTGACGTAAAATGTCGTGTAAAATGCTGTGTATAATTTCGTAAATTTATATAAAGTAAATGTAAAATTTATAAATAAAAATACACCGACCGCAGTTTCTGTAATATTTTTATGGTTCATAGGTCGTTCTAAACCTTCTCTAGTCTTTAATAACAACCCAACCCACTAATTTACACCCCTTTGCTGAATGTTACGGATTTAAATCGATTAATTAAATAAAATTAGTCCACATCGTGGTCACTCTTTTATTGCCATTTAAATGAAATAAATAATAAAGTCAATCGTTACCACTAAAAAAAATTCTTAACTACTAATGTTTTGGAATATTCATATAAGCGAAAAATTAAAATTCTAATCAAAAGTTGTTTAAAATTTTTAATTAAATAAAATGTATATGGCTATTGAAACCTACCCTATATATGACTAAAAAAATGTAAATTCACCCTATCGTAAATAAAGGCTATATATATATCCATTACGAGGAGAGAATATCTGGCTTAGAAAGGATTTTTCTCATCTCAATTTTTTGTTTTAGTATTACTTTTTGCTGAGTCCTTTTCAGTAGTAGACCCAGTGATTATTATTTTTTCATAGGCCATAAACATCAAAGCGCAGTTAAAACAGTTTGTAAAATTTTTGTTCCATCACGGAAAAGTCCTTTAAAACTTGATGCCTAATGATGATTATAAACATCTTGTATCATACCAAATTTCTTCATATGCCTGGAGCTTGTTTAGTAGTTGAAGGACAATTAACAGCGTTTGGATCGATGCCATCTGCTGTAGTCTTTACCAATTGTAAAGGATATGAGGTTGAATCACTGTGCAATGCTTTAGCTTGCGCGCCAATAAGAAAAATCCCAAACCTTGATATTCCGCTACGGTTAGAAAACTTCATATATTCCGTTTTATAGAGCTCATACATCATAAATTACAGTGATGGATTGGACCATAAAATTAATGATGGTATTTGTGCCAGACATAGTCCTTTAATGCCTTCGGTTTTTGCTACATATTGTAGACCGGATAAAAGACATTGGTAGAGTAGTATTTATTAACTTCATCCGAAGTGCCAGCCACATCACGCATGCGACATCTGGTATTTACAACCCAAAAAGGTGTTGTTGTAAATACATTAATAACACCAGCTATTGCTCCTAGCATCAAGTCTTTTAGAGCGCTCTGTTGTTTTTTATCAGGACCACTAGTCAGTGCTTTTAAACTATGGAATGTGTAGAAATACACAAAATTTGAAATGCATAAACTTTGTAATACGGGACCGAGACCACGATACAATGATTGAAAACCTTCTCCTAAAACAATTTCTTTAATAACTTTCATAGTGCTACGCGCTTCCCCACTTTTATCTGGATCTTCCACTAGAAATATAATTAATAAAACACGATACGTAATTTGTTAAAAAAAAATACTCAAACTAAACTTTATTTTTCAAATTTAAACTTACATTGGAGTCTGGAACGAACAGTGTCAAGCGGATAGAATGTAGACATTGCTATACAGCCACCCTAGAAGTAAAAAGTTGTTAACAATGAA
>QOCX01007443.1:0-10158 GCA_005959815.1 Sarcophaga bullata
AGATAATACAGTTTCTGAATCAATTATTGAAAATGTTGCAGAATCTGAATCTAAATTGTCAGACATTCAGACTCTGGAATGTACGGAAACAGAAGTTCAAGCTAATGAATCGCAGACTACAGCTGTCGAAGATAAAGTAGACGAACCGCGAGATAATACTGTTTCTGAATCAAATACTAAAAATGTGACAGAATCTGAATTAAAATTATCGGAGAGTGAGACTCTAGAATGTACGGAAACACAGGTTCAAGCTATTGAAGCGCAGACTATTGTTGCCGAAGATAAAGTAATTGAACCGCTAGAATGTACGGAAACACAAGTTCAAGCTAATGAGTCGCAGACTACTGCCGTCGAAGATAAAGTATGTCATCCGCAAGACAATATTGTTTCTGAATCAAGTGCTGAAAATGTAGCGGAACCTAAATTAGAATTATCGGGCAGTGAGACTCTAGTATGTACGGAAACGCAAGTTCAAGCTAATAAATCGCAGTCCACTGCTGTGGAAGATAATACCGTTTCTGAATCAAATACTGGAAATGTGGCAGAATCTGAATTAAAATTGTCAGACAGTGAGACTCTGGAATGTGCGGAAACACAAGTTCAAGCTAATGAATCGCAGACTACTGCTGCCGAAGGTAATACCGTTTCTGAATCAAATGGCCAGAACCTAACCAGAACCTGAATTAAAATTATCGGAGAGTGAGACTCTAGAATGTAGGGAAACACAAGTTCAAGCTAATGAATCGCAGACTTCTGCTGTCGACGATAAAGTGATTGAACGGCAAGATAATACTGCTGCTGAATCAAATATTGAAAATGTGGCAGAATCTGTATCAATCTTATCGGGTAGTGAGATTCTAGAATACACGGAATCACAAGTTCAGGCTAATGAATCGCAGGCTACTGCTGTTGAAGATAAAGTAAATGAACCGCAAGACAATACAGTTTCTGAATCGAATACTGGAAATAATGCAGAATCTGAATGCAAATTATCGGGCAGTGAGACTCTAGAATGTACGGCAACACAAGTTCAAGCTAATGAATCGCAGTTTATTGCTGTCGAAAATAAGGTAGTTAAACTGCAAGATAATTCTGTTTCTGAATCAAATACTGAAAAGTTGGCAGAATCTGAATTAAAATTATCGGGCAGTGAGACTCTAGAGTGTACGGAAAGACAAGTTCAAGATAATAAATCGCAGTTTACTGCTGTCGAAGATAAAGTAAATGAACCGCAAGATAATACAGTTTCTGAATCAATTATTGAAAATGTTGCAGAATCTGAATCTAAATTGTCAGACATTGAGACTCTGGAATGTACGGAAACACAAGTTCAAGCTAATGAATCGCAGTTTATTGCTGTCGAAAATAAAGTAATTGAACTGCAAGGTAATAATACTGTTTCTGAATCAAATACTGAAAAGTTGGCAGAATCTGAATTAAAATTGTCGGTCAGTGAGACGCTAGAGTGTACGGAAAGACAAGTTCAAGCTAATGAATCGCAGACTACTGCTGTCGAAGATAAAGTAAATGAACCGCAAGATAATAACAGTTTCGATCAAATACTTGAAAATGTTCAGAATCTGAATCAAAATTGTCAGACAGTGAGACTCTGGAATGTACGGAACCAGAAGTTCAAGCTAATGAATCGCAGGCTACAGCTGTCGAAGATAAAGTAAAACGAACCGCAAGGATAACATACTGTTTCTGAATCAAATACTGAAAAGTTGGCAGAATCTGAATTAAATTATCGGACCAGTGAGACGCTAGAGTGTACGGAAAGACAAGTTCAAGCTACTGAATCGCAGACTACTGCTGTCGAAGATAAAGTAAATGAACCGCAAGATAATACATTTTCTGAATCAATTATTGAAAATGTTGCAGAATCCGAATCAAAATTGTCAGACAGTGAGACTCTGGAATGTACGGAAACAGAAGTTCAAGCTAATGAATCGCAGGCTACTGCTGTCGAAGATAAAGTAAACGAACCGCAAGATAATACTGTTTCTGAATCAAATACTGAAAATATGGCAGAATCTGAATACAAATTATCGGGCAGTGAGACTCTAGAATGTACGGCGACACAAGTTCAAGCTAGTGAATCGCAGTCTACTGCTGTCGAAGATAAAATAATTGAACTGCAAGATAGTACTGTTGCTGAATCAGATACTGAAAATGTGGCAGAAACTGAATTAAAATTGTCGGGCAGTAAGACGCTAGAATGTACGGAAACACAAGTTCAAGCTAATGAATCGCAGACTACTGCCATCGATGATAAAGTAAAGAAACCGCAAGATAATACTGTTTCTGAGTCTAATACAGAATCTCTACCAAACTTATTGGGCAGTGAGGTTCTAGAATGTACGGAATCACAAGCTCAAGTTACTGAATTGCAGAAGACTGTTGACGAATGTTCAGTTTCCCAAGATGAAGTAAATGAACTGCAAGAGAATACTGATTCTGAATTAAATATTGAAAATGTCGCACAATTACAAGTTAATACGGTGCAGGCAAGTCCTGATGAATTCCCATCTACTGAATATAAAGCAGAAGATCTACAAGAGAGTATTAAGTCTGAGAATGTTTCAGAATCTGCTGTCGTTTGTCTAGCTTCTGAAGATAAAATAAACGCGCTGCAAGACAGTAGTAAGTCAGAATCAAGTATTGAAAATATGCCACAATCTAAATTGAAATTATCGGGCATTGAACCTCCGGAATGTATGGGATCACAAGACCAAGTTAATCAATTAACGGAAACTCCTGTCAAATGCCAAGCTTCTGAAGAAAAAGTAAATGAATTACAAGATAGCACTGCTTTTGAATCAAAAACTGAAAATGTAATGGAATCTGAAGGTAATACTACTTGTTCTGATTTAAACACTGAAAGTGTGGCAAAATCTGAATCAAAATTATCGGGCAGTGAGATTCAGGAATGTACGGAGTCACAAGCGCAAGCTAATGAATTCCAAACACCTATTGCCGAATGTACAGCTTCTGAAGATAAAGTAAATGAACTGCAAGGTAATACTACTAATGAATTATCGAGCAGTGAGGCTTTGGTATGTACGGAAAATCCACAAGTGGATATATCTGCGTTGGAATTGTCAGATAGAGTTCAAGCAAAAAAAGTTGTAGACCAAATTCTAGCAACTAATGTTGAAAACTGTGATGAATCCGTAATAAGTGAATCTAATAATAAGGACTTCAAAGAAAATAAAGCACAAAATATGGAAAATTCGTTAGAAAATCATATTGCTTTAGAAATCAGTGGTATAGTAGTGCAGACTTTAGAAATAAGCGCACAAATTGAAACAGAAAAAAATTCAAAAAAAGTAAGCACCGAAACTAATTCAGACAATATTTTAAAGCAACCGTTGTCATTAGATGACATCCAACAGTAACGAGACAGTGTACAGTCGTTGAAGTTGAACATAAGCAAGAACATGAAGGCGAAAATATTACCCCTTACGTTACGAAACCATCAGAACCAGTTGCTGACGGTACTCAAGGTAAAACCAATCTTACAAAGAAACTGCATCGGCAATACAGAGTGATAGACACAACACCGAGTTTTGAAGATGTGCGCCAACAGATTAAGCCGCCGAGTATCCCAACGAGCACTTCTAATACGTTGACTGAAATATGTCAGAAATATATTTCCGATAAGCATTTGTTAGCTGCGCTTGAAACGCGACGACGACGAACCAAACTCATGCATAGATTTTTAAGTACAACTAGATTTATCCTAGTCCTCTGATAACTAGTATGCAGTAGAAATAATGGTTTTTCGGAAAATTTACTCGAACATCATGGTCACGATACAGCTCGTATTTCATAGTACTGATCCGTTTAGTTTTGAACTAAAAAACTTCAAACTATTTCATACCAATTTCAATTAATAATATCTTTTCTCAGATCAATTAAGTCATGAGCCTAATCCATGATGAATTAACAATGTCGAACAAACCACTGTTGAAGAGATTATACGGACAGTGATAATGATCAGAAGGAGATTCATATCCCTAATATTTGATAATATCTTTGAAACCGTCTGCAAATACTAACACTAAATACTACCTCTACAACTACATTCACAGAACATATACCTAATAAAGTACTAATCAAATAAAAACAATTAAATGTAAGCAGGCATTGATGTTAACTTGTCTATTGCGTCTAATACTACTAATAACAGTCATGACCACCTACTACTAGCTAACAAGCCGCAAGCTCTAAAACAATGATCTTCTGTTACGTATTCTCAAAGTGCTCGAGGATTCGAACAGAGTTGCAATGAGCATCGGTATTGCCTCTGAAAAACTATATTAAAACAACGGTGATGGTGATAGTGAATAGCGGTAATGACGATGATGATGATTGATGATGACAGCGACGATTTGGCTATATTACGCCATTTGTACCAGGTATTCATTTTCAAACCCTATGGCCATTTTCGTAAACTCGGTGTGGTGTTTGTATAACTTATAATATATATTTTTATAATTTGTAACTATTTTATGATTTATGTATGTATGTATGTATGTATGTATGTATGTATATTCTTTAGATTATCATATATAGTATATTTCTAGTCATTTATTGTTTCTTAAGCTTGCACTCCAACTCTAAATGTAACACATTATGATAGAATTTCAAAACAGTTTCAATAATTTTTGTACTATTTTGAATGTAAATGCATGTATAAGAAGATGTCTAATACAGCAGCAATTTAATTTTATAGGTTCTATAGCAGAACGTGAATATAAAAAATGGTATAATGCTGTCGAAATGCCAAATAATCCGTATGCTCCTGAAGCTCTGAAAAGACGTATCAGTGGAAGCCAGGAACGCTTTATCGATTTACCCAACATAAGTCCAATTAAAGAGTTTAATAATTTGCAGCCAATGAAAACGGAAACTCTGGACAGCGACGAAATACAAAAACGTGAAATAGACCACAAGAGGTAAGTTTAAGTGAAATTCAGTGAATGCGAGTGGCATAGGGTCAATGCCAGCCAGATTATATAGGAGTTCAAGTACAGATAATATGGTGCTCAAAAAGCTGGTAGCATCGAGTCCTTACCAGCCATTGCCGTAAAGAGATAAAGCAGGTATAATATAGAGCCATTTTCAACCAGAATATAAAGTTCCACATAAACTCAAATATCTTTAAAAGCAAACTGCCTCAAATAATATTATTTTTATTGTTTTCAACGTGTTTCAAGGAGATCCTTGAACTCATGTTGAGAAAGTATCATGTTTTTCGGCAAATTCTTGTATAGCTTTAGCATAGAAAGTATATCCGATTAATTTACAAACTGTAAACCAAAAGTTGTATACGTATATGGGCTGTTTTTATAAAAATATTAAATATTTATAAAACATATTATAAATTTTAATAGTATTAAAAACCTTTCTTATTCAATTCCATTTTCAGGTACAGTCGTGATTATTACATCAATAGTACTTCAACTCATCGCATATCAACGCCAGTAAAAGAACGTTATGAAGAAAAGATACAAAAAGGGTAAAGAAAAGAAATAATAATAAAGAAAATCATTTGAGATAAGTCACCAGACGAATTGCCCATTGGACTCTGTCGACCCCAGTACGACGTAGCGTTCCCTTAGTTTTTAAACAATACATAACAATCACCATCCACCCCATATAGTATACATGAATCGTCCCATCACCAGCACTATAAGTCATCATGCTATTTCAGCCCAGACCTCAACATCCAATTCCAATAATCGCTATTTATGATATTTCAAATAAAGGGCAATGACGACGATGACTTGGGAAAATTAGTTAAACATTCCAACGCTCGTGGCGAAGTAGCACGATATTAGTCGTAAACGTAGTACCATTAGCATGTTAAGTATACATAGTGCTGATAGTAGCAGCAATACTAGTCATAATTCTAATAATTGTTGCATAGATCCGAATGTTTTGAATCAGTTTGAAAAGCAATTACTGCACAAAGATTTAAAACGTAACAGTTTTAGATCTGTTTTACCAGCAACCAAAGATTTTGTTTTAAATCCCCTATATGAAAAAGATGGTTTCTTTAATACCGAAGAAAATACAAAATTGTAACAATTTTGTTTTGATTCAATTGCAAAACTAAATTTAACTAAAACAATCAATAGACACACAACCTTTTAACATATTGTTTACATAGTACATTTTATATGCATATAAACTAGTCAATGAAATTCTTAATTTTAAGCACCTCGTATCAAATCTAGACTTAAGTTTATGCTGCGTAACAATTTAGTCAATACGATGATTACGTTTAGTGCCATTGCATCAATAATTAATTAATTTACAACATTAAATATATATATATGTACGTATGTAATAATCAATATTAATTTGTATTTGTAGTTAATATAATAGCTTACTAGTGTTTCAATTTAATTAAATTAGTTACACTTGCTATTTATTTATTAACTTTAAAATAAACATTTGAATTACACAAAAACCTTAATAAGAAACAAATGTTTTTAGTAAAATTATTAAATGAAAATGAGGAATTTTTTAAATAAACTTGAACCATTGAAGGTAAGTAAGTATGTTTTTGGGTTATAATAGAACATGGGTTATGATTAATAAACAATCAGAAAAAATAAATGATTTTCTTAAATAACGAAAGATTTTACTAACAACATTTGTTTCCCTTGAAATGTATTAAAAAGTGTACATAAATATTTATTTACAATTGATTTTTATAAACTAACAACGCTAACAATTACTTTGCAATTATTTAAATTCATTTATTATTAATTATAATTTGATTCAATAGTTAGCTTTAAAATAATTATAATTAACCGTATATATGGTATGTATATATTAAATTTAGAGTTCCCAAAACACATCTCCCAACTTGATCAAATAAAAGCCTAGTAATTCCCTTAGAAAATTTACAGTTGAAAATTACAATTGAAATAAAAATCTTGGAATATTTATTTTAGAAAAAGTTATAGAAATAATCAGGTATTCCTGTGGAGGTTGCATGTCCGTTTATAATACCTATTGTGATATGATAAAAATGTTTATTGTAATCCTTGATTTTTCTTTTTAATTTGCTATCATTTTCTATTGTGTTCACCAATATCATGTTGCGCTTAATTTCTTAACAATTTGAATGGATATTATTTTATCTATTAAAGCCAATGCCCGCTCAAGTACTGGAGAATTAGCGCATTAACACACGTACAGTATTTGTTATATTTGCTTATCTATTTTCTATGTCTTATTTTTTTTTTTCTCCTAGTTTTATTTTGGGAAACTATTGCATGACTACTCTAGCTTATAGCTGAAGAATCTTCTATCTTATTGTATTTTTTTTATTATATATTTGTGATATATTTCTAGTCTAGAAAGTCACAAAATGATATATATCGATACAATTATCGTCGACAATAAATTTCCTGTTATATTAATTTATTCTATAATATTTTTTTTGTTTGTTGTGTTTGTGTGTATGTGTTTATATTATCTGTCTATTTGCTATAGTTGTTTGCGTTGGTGTTTTCATTTCATCTCATATCTCTTGTCTATATATATTTCACACTTCTCATCTTATTGAAACGTAGATCTTTGGAACGCTTAGTCATGATATTTGTTTCTAATCTTGGTGTTTTGTAATAATGATTTCTATTATTTTTTACTTTTGTTATATTATTATTCTAATTATTTTTATTGTATTTATTTTTTTCTATATTTATATTCTATTATTTTAATTATATATATATGTATACATTGTCACCAACCACGTCAACGAGAAGCGCAGTTAATGTGAAAGAGGAAGTGGCCAAGGCTCTACCATCTGTTAGAGAGCCTTGAGCAGAGCCTTTTTGGAAATAAACCACAAGATTCTAGTAAAAATTATGCTTGAAAGGTATAATTATGACATTTCTTATTCCCTTTTTTGGGAGTATTTTACTATTTACTCAATTTTATTTTATTGCCAAAGCAACAGTGTCACAAAGCGCAGTAAAAAGCAAAGCTACTTCTACCAGATCTTAGATCCTCATCCTACAATCTAGGAAGATGTAGACAATAACTTCGGATCTATCTTCACCTGGAAACCGTAAGTAATATTTAATTTTCATAAGCATACCAACTCTCTTAAAAGGGCCTTACATATTTCCAGGGATTCTGCTTCCATCAGAAAGAAAGTTTAACAACCCGTCAAATACTACAACATCTGCGGGCAACCTAGTGATATAAACTCCCTTTCCCCTGTAAGCAAGGAGTTACTTAAAAGCTAATATTGCTTCTTTGAAAATTTAAAAAACAAATAAGCAAATAACACCCCCGTATAATATGAAACGATTTTTTGATTCGTTCTTGAATCGTTAATTAATCGTTTTCATTGTCCATTTGCATGAAACAAGGTTTGGTTTTTAAGAAACCAAAGAACTCTTTAGTTTTGGAAATAAAATTCCAGGTGCCATTCAACGTCTATCTAATTTTAACTCATTTTGTATTAATTAATGCGTATTAATAATCTTAAGAATTATTTTTATTTCAAATTTTGTTTGTTTTGTTAAATTTGTTATTAAATGCTTACGTAGATATATTAAGTAATTATAAGATATTAAAAATTGCAATGGAATACTTACATAAATGTGTAAAAGAAAAATATATTTTAAAAGAAATTTATATAATATAAAATAAAATATAAAATAAAATAAAAATAAAGCAAATACGTTTGTATACAATTAAATTAATGACCTATAGTGAGGGCAGAAAAAAACACAACGTAACACTCATTAAAATTGGAAATTCAAACGTAGAACAGACCTAATTAAACCTCCAATTTTAGTTAGTTACCAAAAATATTTAATAACAATATCTTATGGCTTTGAAATAAATATTTTGTCTAATGGCTCCTGACCAATAGCACTTTTGACTGGGACCTGCTCACAAAAGACTGTTGTATGTATAAAAGTGCCTATTTTCTTTTCTAATAGGAATGTACAGAGTAAACTAGACCGAGAGCACACACACTCACCACGGTGAAACATCGCAAAATAAAGTATTTGGAACATTTAAGGAGAAACAAATTACACAAACTAATATAACAACTAATTAAAGCCATAATTAAAGTGAAACAATCAAGATACTAAGTAATATTCAAAATTGGACCAAATAGAGCAAGGCTGCAAATCTATTATATGTTGCACTATATATGACAGATAATTACCATCAACAAAACGATGTATTAAAATGTATGTTAAATATTATTATATACATAATTGGCCATTACAACCCTTCAGTCAGGCCTAGCTTCTCACACCACTTATGTTGTGTGTGTCAATTTTATACATGAGTGGCGGAACCTACAGTTTAAAGTCGACTCCGAACGACAGATTTTTGAGAAACGTTTCATGGCAATTTTATTTTACTCTCAGGGTTTATGCCAGAAATCTGCTGAGGAAGCCGCCGAAGAAATATTTTTCTCATATTTGTTTTGATGTCTGACAGGGGATTCGAACCCTGGCCTTTCGTCTAATAAGCCAACACACTACCTACATAGACTACGGCGACTTTTGTTAAATATGATTATCCAACAGAATTATATAATAATTATAAATATCTATAAATTGCGAAAAGGGGAAGTGTTTTCGCTTAGTTGCTCCAAAAACGCTAGACAGTGAAAAAAAAACAGCTAAATATGTACGTTTATTCTCTTGTATGATATTGCCAACCTTATCATCAGAACAGATGACAGCAACAGCTGAGAAATAATGTCCACCAACAATACTGCATAGCCAATGATGCAAAATACTTTTTAAGTTGGTACCGAGAAAAAAGAAATGTACTTGTTAATGCATGAAGAAATTTATTTAAAATATGATATTACTTACACCTATGCCTATAAAAAAGCTGTTTCAGGCCACTTTAATACATCATTAAGATAAATTGACTTTTATGCATAGTAGAAATATAAAAGCCTGACGAATTACTAAAAAATAACTTTAGAAAAGTACAGAAGATTTAAGAGTGATACCATAGAATTGAATAATCTTTTCTAGAAAAAAATCGTACTAACATCATAGTACCAGAAATGAGAAAAGGTACAAAAAAGCAATAATTCTACCTCAGCATCCATCTCTATTCATAACTAATAATCAAAACAAGGTTAATCGT
>QOCX01007444.1:0-10155 GCA_005959815.1 Sarcophaga bullata
TAATGATGCCAAAAATTTCGTTTATTTAACATAACCAGTGTGCCTAATTTAGTATCTTAAGCTTTTTTGATGATCAGTATAGATTATTACGAAGTTTTGAACAGGGGTTAAAAATTCAAAAACTACATAATTCTGGCTTATGTATCATATTTGATACATACGACTTTACTTTACTTCACTTTACTTTACTATGGATTGTTTGGTTTTGAGAAGGAATTGAAAGTTAAGTGTGTTGGATGAAAATCAAAGGAGAATACCGAATTAGTCTGGTTCTTGATATTGCTTGAAGTAGTCGATCAGTCCAGTACGTAGTGTGTCAGCTTGTTAGACGTCAGACTCAGGTGCAGACATTTCCAACTTTTAACGCAAGTTTTGAATTACCGATTAGTATACTGCGGTAGGGCATTGAAGAAGAAGGAAACAGATGCTCGTCTTATAACCTGACGAAAGTATTGCAGCAACAAACATGACAATAGGATGCTTATCACAAAGATGGTACTACTTAGGACAGAGAACCGTATGCCTTTAGTAGTTTAGGAAGAGAAAATATCTTTAATTTTAACGCATCTCTTTTCTGAAATGTTATATGGTCTTTCTTACTGCTCTTCTCATATCTATTTCACGTGAAAGACAAAAATTAGAGAAAAGTATTTCGTCCTATGTTTTATTTCATAAATATTACAGATGATAATATATCGGTCATTCGCTTTGATAATGTGCTACTCGAAAATGATGATAAATTTACATCTAATACGCCTTTTCGAAAAATAAGCTGAAAGTCTTTCAGTATTAAAATTATCTCAATAATTTTGTCGCTAATTTATTGCTAATTGAATTTTATGGTCGCTATAAACTTCGTGGTCGACCTAAATCAAATTGGCAGTTTTAAATTCAACTGCATGCTACATGCGTAGCAACTACTTACAGCCGTATTTGGGGAAACCTGTATCCGGGAAACCGGAGAGGAATCAAAGAGAGAGCACTGTTATTGACATAATCGATATTCTATTTCACGGGGAAACTTTTTTACCTCCCACAACGTTGACTACAGATATTCCTAACGAAATATAACAATGGTTGGTACCAGCAGGTTTCAGTCAGCTCTCAATTCAGAACTGTTGCATCTAAATAAATTGAAACTTATAAATCGCCACAAAACAAGAAGAAGAAAAAATAAAAACAAGCTGACATGAAGTGTTTGATTTTTATGTAAAAAACCGTGATGCCAATGTACAACATGGCAAAAATTTTGCGTAAATTTTAAAAAAGTGATAATAAAATTAGAATTATGAAGTTTTTCTAAGGCGTCGACGTATGGTTAAAGGCGTTATGATTCTGTACTGAATAATTTGGGATACAATATTGAAAAGTTTATTGTGATTATATATTGAAAAAGAATTAATACAAAACAATAAAATTATTTTTTTTTAAGCCTTTTGGCCTTTTCTAAAGCCCTTTTTATATTCTTGAAGTTAAGGGAGTGTTAGTAAAATTTTAAGTTAGATATTTAAATCCTAACTCCTCTAACCTATATTGATTTTTTTGTTTAACCCAGAAACAAATAGTCATTAGGAAAAAAAAAAACAAAATATATTCAAAAATTCACAACTCAAACCTGTTTAAAGTTTTTTTAAATTAAAACTTTTGTCAGTACTGTTGGAACTTTTATATGACGAATTTCAATAATTAAATTAAAAAGACAGTCGGGCCTCGATTATTGACCTCCGGTTGACCAGTAACCCGATTAACCATGACGGCCAAAGATCAATTTATTGTTTTTTGCTTGCAATGTTTTCAAATTGTTTGCTTCGATTAACCGTGATTACATCCATCACGGGATGTTTTTTTTATTAACTTCAAATTCATACATACAATATAATAAACATGAAAACGGGGAATTCCTTGTTTTGCATACAAAGAAGACGATGCAATTGTTTCAGAAACCACTTATAAAAGAAGCAATAGAGGTATCTAGCACATTGCTGAATTTTCTGGATAGCCCTGGTTGTTCCGGAATTACTAGGATAAAAGTTTATCGCACCCAAGAAAAGCTTATTAAGGAAAATTATAAGTCGAAAAATATTAGACAAAAAACATTACACGACTTTTTTTAAGAAGTTGTATACTTTATTAGCTATTTAATTTAAAAATGTACATAATATACTTGAATTAATTTGTTTTATTGTATATATGTATGACACCAATGTTCACTTGTTATATATTATATACATATAAACATACAATACATACAATTGGCCATTACAACTCTTCAGTCAGGAGCTTTTCACACCACTCAATTTCCGTGTATTAATTTTATACATGAGTGGCGGGACCCACAGTTTTAAGTCGATTCAAAAAAATATTTATTTTTCATATTTTTATTACCTACTAGATTACGAAAACTTCAAATTAAATATCAAAATTGTTATTCGATTAACCGGAATCGATTAAACATAATGCTCCTGGTCCCGATCATCACGGATAATCGAGGCCCGACTGTATAAATTTAAATTTAAATTATTTTATGAGTTAAAGAAACAAAAAATTAATAAAAATTGTGCTTCACTGTAAAATATTTAATTTTCATTTTATAATCAAAATAAACTCAAACAGTTGTAGGTTAAGTTCGAAGATAGACACTTGATGTTAGATAAACTTAAAAAGTTTTAAGCTCTGAAATATTGAAATATGATCAAAGTTGCCTACTAATATTAAAATTAAAAAAAAATTGTCATTGTTTAGTATCGAAAATATTTTTCCCAATAAAAATACAAGATATTGTTTACATTAATAACAGAGTTAAATTGTTGTAAAACTGATTTTTAAGGAAATGAAAATTGTCTAAATAATGTACAAATATGTCAAATGAAAACTGTAAATAATAGTGAGCTGTTCTAGCTTGAGGTACACAGCTTTAAAAATTCATTATTATATCAAAATCTTGAAGAAATATTTTTTTAACCTGGGGTTCGAAACAAGACATAATTTCTATTAAGCCCGATACTAGTTACTAGACTATGTCGACTTCAAAGCAAATTGCGTTACTGTAATACCAGATCGACTTCCTTTATCAAACGGATCCATACCACAAGTGCCCGTGGTAGTTCCCACTTACTCGAATGTTCTCGAATAGCTTCTAAACATGGAGATACGACCGGAATGGGTCTCTACATAGAAGAATCCGAAAACAAAATTGTCTCCAACTAACTTACCATTAAACGGTTTTTGAAGACGAAGTACACGCTATCAGGGATGTCTGATCAGGACTAATATGAATCATATCATATGAATAGCTGACTTATAGGGATTTCAATATCTTTACAGATATTCAAATGGCTAATTAGGGCAATAACATCCAGCAACACGGGATCAAAAGATCATCTTGGATTGTAAAAAGGCGATTAACGATTAACAATATAGATTCCTAGTTCTCATGAAATGATTGGAAATCAGTAAGCGAATTATGGAAACCACATGTTGTTGATGTCCATATCATTTAATTTCAGGCAAAAAGAAGTTGTAATCACTACCTTATAGTACTCGGCATTGAAAATGATAATCACTACAAACCGTCGTCCTCAAAGAAATATGTGCGACGATGCCGCTAGACAAGATCTTCACCAACACCGGCTTTTTCCACGATCTATTTGACCACTTGGATTAATAAGTATGGTAAGTATTCGTAATCAGTTTAATAGTTTGATTACCAATCGAACAAGCGCTTTAACACAATTTTCGCTTCTAACACCGAACAAATATAACACTGACAGCTAAAGTCTTATATCCAAAACTACTCAAAGGTTGAATACCGAGTAAGATGTAAGTCAAAAAGTCTAAAAGATTTTAGGGAAGTAAAAAAGCAGCGATCATCAACTAGACAAATCAAGATGAATAGTCCACGAATGCGTAGTTCTCAGGAAAAAACTATTTTAATGGCAGCATGCATGAAAGAACCATTGTAACAAAAGATAAAGGTTGAACTGCAGTTTCTTCATTGCTGTTTGTTAACAAAATGTTCATTTTGGAAGTTGAAAGGAATACAATATTCCCTGGATTTAAGCACCACGGTATATAATCCCTCTTAGTTGCTTCTGAAAGTTTATGCAAGCTTATCCGTCAAAATGCGAAAAATTCGTACTTAATTACTTCAGTCAACAGTCTCCATCCTACCTTGTTGGACAATTTTTTATCATCAATCCTTATAACACCGCGTACGTACGATTAAACGTTCCTGGTTCTTTATTTTTATGGTGTGTGTTATGTTATAAAGTGAACCCTAAGCCATTGTAAGTTCAATATTCACAAGAAGTAGTAAATTGGCAGTGTAATTACAATCTATACCAAGTCATCGCCTCGAGGCAAAGGCTACAGTCAGTCCATCAGATTAAATTCACCCGAATAAAAACCTCCCAAAGTTCATCTTTCTTAATTTGGTAAAGCTCTTCTTGGCCTGGTCAAGTACGGAGAATGAAGTTCTATGCCTTGGACTATGCCCATAAACTCCATATCCATCGCTAGGCCCAGAAAATTACATTGTTACATCGCACCGAGTTGTAAGAAATATGCTCACACAGCCCTTTCGACAATGCATTCCATAAAATACGAAGCCAATGCTGTCAATAAGACAAAATAGAATGCCATCAGATTGAATGATACCTGCTCTCAGTACGGATCTTCGATAATAAAAATTCCCAGCTTATAAGGTAGCTGTCAGGCGTTCATTTGAAGTGCTTATATCCTGGGAAATTTGAGGAATATAAGATGGGCACACGATCCAAAAATTGGACTTAAATGCAGTATTTAAAAATATGAAGAAAATTCTATAAATAAATTGTTCAAAATGCTTGGAAAAAATCAACGATGAATTTTCCACGGAAATATGTATGTATGTTTTGATGCATTTACAAACTATTTGACCCAAGCAGAACTGAGAAAGTTAAGTTTTCAATGTGGAAAACTGCTTGCTGAAACCTGTACAAACTCTTCTTTTAAATGTCATTTCCACCAAGAATGGTATACAACTAAGAGCCATATTAACAAACTTACCTTTATCGGCAGATAATTTGATTTCCATTATTATAACTACACAATAGGGTAAGGATTGAGCTTTAAAGTAGTAAGAAGTAACTTTTAAGTTGGAGTTTATGTTTGAAATTACCACGGGTGTACATTATTTTCAATATGGGCAACTTGAAATATGCCTAAAGTGAATAAAAGATATAAAGGTTCTTGTTTGTTTGTTTTTGGCACAAGTTATTTATTGCTGCAGCAATGTCAATATTTCTAATAAGTTAACTTCATTTTATCAGTAAGTTTGTGAAAACGGAATAAAGTTTAAAGGTGACTTTAAAGTCCAATTAGCTAAAGTAACTTTTTACTTAAACCCACATTAACAGCAAGTTGATACATAATGGACCAAATTTAATTGTAACCTGAGTATATTTATTTTTACTCAACGCCTAATATTTTTTTAATGCTTATTGAATTAAAATTTTTTGTTTATTTTTCATTTAAATAATATTAAGCTAAACTGACTGACCACTTAAAACTTTGAAATTCAATAAAGCTTCCTTAGTATTTTTTAATTTTGTATACTTTTTTTGTTGCGTTAATACCAAGTGGACCAATTTCACTGTGATTCCACTGTTATTACTTCCTGGGGGTGAAGGGGGATAACAGTAGGAATTTACTTATGTAGTACTTAGACTTTAAAAGTTGGCCAGCTGCAGATTCAATAAATCTTTTTTCCTCCTTTTTAAATGAAAAAATTAAACAAACTCACATAAATATTTCGCGGTTTATCTCGATGGCGTAGTTTCGTTTAATTCTACAAAACTGGGGGAAAATAATATTTCTTGATTTATTTATGCATGAAAAATAATTATAAAATGTTAAATAACCACTCATTATAGTGTGTCACCACATTTATAAGTTCCATATGTTTTTTAAACACCTTCATTAAAACATCACTATAATCGATTAGTTCTTTTGAAATTTTTATCTTTGTGTACTATTGGGAAATGCTGTATCTACAAACATAAAATATATTGTTGGGGATGAGAAGTATTGAATCAGTTAATCGAGTGTTTCATAATTATTAGAAACAAATATAAACTTTTATTAAATATTTTTCCCTTTTTTTTATAGTTTAACTTTATTGAAAATTAACTAATATTCTATCACATTCAAACTACTGATTAAGTTTTGGGTATTTTTTTTATCAATTTTTCACCAACTTTTAAGTGAAAACATATCACGTGTTTGTATTCATTAAAACTGGCGGAACGGTGGCTAATCCATCATATATTTTATCGAAAACCAATGCAAGTAAGCAACGGTTTCGTTCAGTATTGCAATTCCGGTTTTTCTAAAAAAAAACCTATCTTTATATAATTTTAATTTGTACCATTAAGGAAATTCTGTAGAGGTCAAGACGAATTATAAAACCTAAAGAACAAGGCGTGAGCTTGTATGGTGAATCTGTAAAAACAACTTGAAGCCAAGCTTTTCAGTATCTGTAAGGTCTGACAGAGGCTGAGGCTACAATTAAGATTGCGGACCGAATATTATAACAATTAAAGTCTTCAGTGAACCATTTGAAAAGGAAATTTTCATGAATTGCTTTTTTAGTCTGCTTTCAGTATGACCAACTCGATCTGATTTATTTAAATTAATTTTAATCAATAATTCCAGCATTAGTTCCTTTCTTACATGGTACAGCATATTCGTGTACGAACGTTTACAAAGTAACGGGTTATGTTGAATTCCTTTGAAATTTCATGTTTCATTATGTGATATAAAATATGACATGAGAAATGTTTGAAAGATAACAATATCAAATCAATCTTTCCGTATTATCAAAATATATGTTGATGTTTGCTCCATAAAAATCGATTTTAACATCGATGTTTGGATGGACGATACATCGGCGATACATCAACGTTTCAATGGACGACACATCAACATTCAAATTGAAAAGCTTCTGAAATCGAATTATTATATAACACATGTTTGCGTGGCCTTTAGGGACTTGTGGTTTATTTGAGTTGTTTTACTGCACCACTAGGTGGTTATGGACCGGTATTCAAATCAAACAAACTTTCAAACATCGTTTAAATGAGTGATTGTCGAATAATTTTTGGTAAAAAACTTGGTTTTTATTTTAAATAATATTTTTGTAGTATTTATCGTCATATGAAACATAAAATATGTTATAGATAAGGCCAAAAATTTTTTAATGAGCAATGCTTTTTTACATAAGGAATCAATTCCATCACTAGGGGATTAAAATTTTACATGAACATGTGTTGCATCGAATCAATCAAGAAGTAAATTATAAAATTATTTTGTTGGCACTTTTTTGAAATTATATGACAATAGGTAGGTGTGCGACTAAATTGCGAGCAATATTAGGCGATGTTGGTGAAGGTATTGTTTCTAGGTTTTTAGATGTAATTAAAATGCTTTAAGCTTAGTGGTTATTTTAACGATTTAGCGAAAAATGAAATATCGAAAAAAACATCATACGTAGCTCCCCTCCCAATGACTGTACTGGATTCGGTATGCCAAATTTATTTCTTTTGCTGAGAACAAGATCATAATTTTCCATTTTACTTACTTTTTTATCAAATATCTAAGAACGATATGATGGTCCCTTTTATTTGTCACATCGTGAAGATATTCTTGCTAAAAAGAAATGTTTCTGTAATTGGAAACTCATTTCAAATTGAAAAAAGAAATGTTTTGAAAGAAAGAAACTTTGAAATGTTATTGAAAATTGTAATTGAAAGTTTAATTAACAATTTTATTCTGCAAGTGAAATTTTTAAAAGAATAATTTCAATTTATGAAACTAAACTGGCCGTGACAATCTATTGTTTATATAGCCGGAATAGAGCTAATTTAAAAAAAATATAGAAGAATGGAATCGTCATGGTGGAAGTAAACGTGGAGATATCATTTAACGGCCAAATAATTTTTTGCCTTTGACAGAAAACTTGATCATGAAAAAAATAAAAGTTTGGTGGACTGGAATTCACCGCTGTCAGCATTAAATATTTTATGTACCCATTTTTCTGCTTCTGCCTTCAGCTATTACAATTGTTAGGCAATACATTCATAATTGGTCACTTACAGCCAGTTGTCAGGATTCGACCTGGCTTCTCACATGTTGTTCACTTATTGTTGTTCGAAAGGTGGAACCTAAGACAGATCATTTTTGGAGAAACTTTTTCAAGCGATTTATTCATTCTCAGAGTTTTTGCCTGAAATCTGCTGTCGCCAATGAAATGTTTTTTCAATTTTCGTTTTTGTTGGAGACTGCCTAAAGGCTTTGGACGTGGCTTTACGTTCTACTAGCTACGGAGACTTTAATCACTGAATATATTTGAATAAATTTGTAGGTGCATGCAAATTTAAAAGTCTGATGTGCATTTTTCGCTTTTATTAAAAGGGGGATGCTTAAATTTGAAATTAGTTTCAGTACGTTTAATGCTACTACACGGAAAATTGTAAATTATTTAATCTGTTAATACTGCCTGTATATGTCGTCAGTTTACATTCATCAGATCAATATGGCAAAGATTGTAAATATTTTATAACGTATTGATGTGACGAAATTAATGTTTAATGCTTGGGACCTGGAATACATCATAAAAAGTACATCAAAAAAAGTGAGGGTGGAGTTATACTGTTTTTACTTGTTGGAGTACTAAAATACAATCACAATAAAAATGGAAAGAGTTGTGTGTTGTCAAGTACTTATTTTATTTCTTTTTTACAAGCCAATATTTTTCCAATTACATCGTTTATCTCTATTTTGGCACTTTACATTTTTATAACGTATTATTCCCGTTCCATAGTTACTTAAACTTTTTTAGTTTTTCTGTTGGAATTGTCACTGGATATTGATTTTTTGTTTTACCCAGAAACAAATAGTCATTAGGAAAAAAAAAAACAATATATTCAAAATATTCACAACTCAAACCTGTTTAAAGTTTTTTTAAATTAAAACTTTTGTCAGTACAGTTGGAACTTTTATATGACGATTTCAATAATTAATTAAAAAGACAGTCGGGCCTCGATTATTTGACCTCCGGTTGACCAGTAACCCCGATTAACCATGACGGCCAAAGATCATCTATTATTACTGTTTTATTGTTTACACCCAAGAAACGAAACTGCTATTAGGAACAAATAAATATTATAGTCAACAATATTCACGACTCAATCCAGTTTAATGTACTTTTTTATAATTAAAGCCTTTTCTCAGAAAGCATTGGAACCTGATATAATGACGAATTTTTTAATAAATTGAACTAAAAATAACAGTCGGCCCTCGATTATCCGTGACCGGTTAACCAGTAGCCCCGATTAACCATCCGAGACGGCCAAGGTTACGTTTATTATTTTTTGTTTGCCAATGTTTTCAAATTGTTTGCTTCGAATTAACCGTGATTAACATCCTTATCCCGTGACAGCCAGAATTTTTTTTATTGACTTTAAAAGTTCATTCACATACAATATAATAAACATGAAAACGAAGGAAATTTCGCTCTATTTACATACAAAGAAGAGATTAATTGTTTCAGAACCCACTTAAACACTTTACAAAGCACCATTTGCTGAAGTTTCCGTGGGGCAGGATAAAAGTTTATTGCATCGCAAGAAAGAACTTAATTAAGGAAATATTATATAGTTTGATAAAACGTTTATTCCGTTCCCATTGTTACTCTTTTAGTTTTTCTGTTGAATTGTTCAGCTGGATGATTTAATGATCACCGGAGTACATTAACTCATTACGATTACAACGCTTTATTGGTTGAAAATAACGGCAATATTTGCCATTTGACAAAACGAAAAGAACAAAAGTGTCGAACACATAATGGAAGACATAAACGGTTATAAGAACTTGACCTATTGAATAACATTTACTGTCACAATGATGACTACAACACATATTCATCCAACCAACGTTATGGCTGGCATGTATAGACGTTGGAATTAATGATGACGTTGATGAATTGCAAAAAAAATTCTACGAAAATAAAAACAAAGGCTAAGAGCTGAGAGAGCACCCAATGATTACAGCACAGTTTGACTTTATTGAATAAAAGTCGTGACAGTAAATCAATTACGGGTCAATTCAGATAAATTA
>QOCX01007445.1:0-10154 GCA_005959815.1 Sarcophaga bullata
TAATATAGTGCCAAATAAAATTTAACATACACCAGAAACAACAAGAAAACTTATATTTAAAAATAGCATTTAAATACACAATAACAATAGCAAAAATAGCAGCAGTAGCAGTAGCAGTAGCAGTAGCAGTAGCATTAGCAGTAGCAGTAGCACAACATATAAAAAGTAATTCAATTTATTTCAATGTGCACCACAGCTGACATACAGAAAAACAGACAGACGAATAGATAGCCCAGGCAGGCAAGCAGGTAGATGGGCAAACAGACTAACAAACAAATAGACAATAAGAAGCTCGGTCACGTTTCAGACCAGGTCAAGATTAATACAACAATAAAAACAATCACAAAACAAAAAAAAAAACAAAAACAAAAAATACTTTTAACCAAATAAACAAACTGATAAAAACGAAAAGCCAAATCGAAATCGAATAATCGAAATAAAAATCGATTTATTTTGATTTGTTCGCAGTTGTTGTTCTTATTGTTGTTGTTGGCATTTTTCGATTTTAGGCTGTGTTCACAATTTGCATTTTCATTAAAGAGCCAAAAAAAATTCAAACAACGTCAGCAGCAACGACAACAGCAACAATAACAACAACAAAAACATCCAATAAATTAACGAAATAAAACGGCGATATAATAAAAAACAAAAAAAACAAAAAATTATACTCGCTCGCAGAAAAAACAAAAAAAAAAAACATGCCCGCACCTTTTGCAAAAGCTACACGTGCGGAGTCACTTTCATTTTTTTTCTTCTCTTCTCTTCTTTTTTGTTTTGCGGAAAGAATTTTTGTTTTTGAAACTGAATTCCAATTCATCATAAATCGTGAAATTGAAATTGTAAATTTCGAATTGAATTAATTGCGTTTAATTTAACGCAACATATCCAGGCAAATATTTTATTTAATGAGGCCTAAACCAACCAAGGCAAATCAATCATTATGATTTATAAGTGTATAGAGAGAGAAAGGAATGTTACCCCCCCCCCTCTTAAGCACTCTGAGAAAGGAAATTTTTCCTAATAAACTACTACAAAGTGAGGGGGTGGGGTTTAGTGGGGGGGGTGGATTAGAGGACTTGTTAACATATCTAAGGGATATATACCGCAGTAGCCTAGCCTGGAGAAGCCTGGTATTTATTCCAAAGGCAGGTAAAAGGGACTCAACACACCTAAAATCCTTTAGACTAGGTTAGTCTCATGACTTTCATGTTGAAAACACGTAAGAAAGCTTTTCAATACCCACTTTAAAAATGTGGGAATTGAAAATATTGCCACTGCATTCCAAGGCACATTCATAGGACAGGCAGCTTTATTGAAACAGCTTTTGTAGATTCAGAGGGACTCATTTAGGAGTCCTTACAGGCTAGAAAATGTGGTTTTTTTATTATAGAGGCAGCATTTGATCACTCACTCACTCACACTACTCACGGCATCATAGATTAGGCATTGAGTAGAAAGGGCATTGAACTTGGCCATCCATATAGATGACTTTATACGCAGGATATGCGAAAATAAATGTAGAAGACGAGAGGTTGCCTGCAAGGTCCCATTCTTTTTTCACAAAGGTGAGGTTATGTTATGGATAAACTCATGATGCAGTTGCCTAAAGCAGACATTGACTGCAAAGGCTATGCAGACGATATCTTTTGAACATTACGTTTCTTAAAGTGTATCGATTGTAGAAATATAAGAACTCCCAGTTCCTCTTTGCTATTCTATTTTAAATCAAACTACAACCGCAACCACAACCACAACCACAATCGAGGAAAATAAATAACCTTAGAAGGCAGATAAGTGCCATTGTAAGGCAAGAAAACATTCAAACTCAGCTTACAGGAATCTATGAATAGCCTTCATTCGATAGGTTCACGATTCAAATTTTTTGCAAGTCTTTGAGTCATTGAAAGCATTGAAAGCTAAAAAGAAGGAACCAGACTTGCCTTAAGTGCTCTGCCTTTAAAAATAAGGCTCCATTGCTTAAGTCTTTTCTTTAGTAGAGAGAAGGGGTTTAGACCTTTGCCTTTCGTATGGATGGTCTTATAGGCATATTCTGCGTAAAGAAATGCAAATAACGAGAGGTTGTGTTGTGAATAAACTTCTAATGCAGTTGTCAAAAGCATTGATTAACAAGGCAATATTGACGACATAGTTCTAGGGGCAAATGCAATTTTGAAGATACTTTTTCTAATATCGTCCATAAGGGCTCGATAGATTGTAAGTGTATGGTGCCCACTAGCGAGATTGAATATAAATTCGAGGCAAACCCTAAACATAACATCTACGAGAAGGAATGAGCTTTCAAAATGGAAGAACATTCAGCTCGTGCTAGAGCAAAAATATCACAGAAAATGGAGGCCAAATTTATTGAATTGCACTGGGTAACGAACTGATATGGAAGGTTTATGCAGACAGCATTTCAAGGAGGCCTATCAAGCCATAATAATATACAGAAGCCTTAGGCTGTAACTCCGGAATGATCATACCAATTGCAAGAAGCTCTGTTTGACGTCCAGTTCAAGCAGTTCAATTGTTAGGCGGAGCAGATAGATACTCTGTGCCAGTGATAATCAATTTGTAAATGCCATAATTAAGTGGACTTTATTCATACAACTTAGGATCATATTGATGAAGTACCTTATAAATGTTAGCCAACAAACAACCACAACAATAAAGAAGAAATTTTTATGTTTCCCCACCATCCATAAGTGTTTGTGATAAAAAAAAAATCATCATCAAAAGAAAAAATCTTAAAACTTACATGACATGACAGAAAATGTATCTTCACCTCCAGCTTTGTTTACGCACAGACAAAGTTTTTCTTTTGTTTACTTTTAAAAGCATACAAAACACAACCGAAACCGCAAACAACAATGGGCTGAAGATGATGTTTCTTCTCTCCCCCAGACAGCCACTTAAAATGCCAATTTTTTTTTTATGTTCAAAAAGGCACTTTCAAATGATAATTAAAAAATAAATTTAAAGTTTAATAATAGAATTTTAAAATTAGTCACAGTTGAGCATAAATAAATAGTACACACACTCACTATGCTATACGCAGAACAGTGCGATGTAAATATTTTGTTATCAACTGTAGGTCGAGCCATATATTTCGAAAAAAAATACATTCCTTTCATCGGCCTCCTCTTCTTGGCAGGCGTTTGACAAAGCCTCTGAGTGTAACTAATTGCCATGACAAAGTTTCTGAATTCAGTGTGGATGTCGAACTACAGATTCCGAAACTCAGAAATGATATTAACAGACGCCTCTTGGGTGGTGAGAGAAACTAATATTCCTTTTTGGCTAAAAGGGTTGTCAAGGTTAATAATATACGCATTCATGTACTTTTTGCAAAAAACTATGGCATTTCGAAAAAAGGACTTTTTGGAGAAGTACTTTTGGGAAAGAGTACTTTTTGTACGTTTGAAAAAAGTACTTTGTGGAAAAACTTCTATTACTTCTATTGGAAAAAATACTATTAAAAAAGTACACTTTGTAAAAAACATTATTAGAAAAGGTACTTTTCTTTAAAAGTACTATTGCAAAAAATAATTTTTATTAAAAATATTATTAGGAAAAGTACTCTTTGCTAGTGAAAAATGCTTGTAGCAAATAGTTTTAGAAAAAGGATTCATTATAAAAATGTACTATTGGAAAAGTTCCTTCAGGGAAAAATACTATAGAAAAACTACTCTTTTATTAAAAAGTACTATAAGTAAAATACTTCTGATTAAAAATATTATTAGGAAAGTATTTTGCTAAAAATACAAATAGAAAAAGTACTTTTAGAAAACTACTACAAAAAGTATTTTTGTAAAAAATACTATTAGAAAATGTACCTTCCAGAAAAAAACATTATAAAAATTACTCTCTAGAGAAAAACTATTAGAAAAAGTAGTTTTTGCGAAAATAATATATAAAAAAATAACTTTTTTGTAGAAAAATTGTATTAAGTAAAAGTACCTTAGGAGAAAAAATATTATTGGAAAAAGTACTTTAGAAAATATACTATCAGAAAAAAAGACTTATGAGGAAAGTACTATTAGAAAATTTATTTTTTGCAAAAATACTATTAGAAAAAAAGTGCTTTCAGAAAAAAATACCATTAGAAAAGTAATTTTAGAAAAAAATATCTGAAAAAGTACTTCTTAGAAAGAAATACTTTTAGAAAAGAACTTTCGGCAAAATATTATTAAAAAAATAGCTTCGAAAATTAGTGCTAGAAGAAGTAATTTTGCAAAAAAAAAAAAAAAAAAAAAAAAAAAAAAAAAAAAAAAAAAAAAAAAAAAAAAAAACTATTAAAAAAATGCTTTTTAAGAAAAATATTATTGAATAAGTACTTTTAGATAAAATACTATCCGAACAAGTGCTTTTAGAAAAAAATCACTATTGGTTTGGAAAAGTACTTTTAAGATAAAATACTATCTGAAAAAGTACCTTTTAGAAAAAATACTATTAGAAGAATACCATTTAGAGAAATTATTATTAGAAAAGTACTTTTTAGATAAAATACTATCTGAAAAGGTAATTTTTAGAAAAAAAATTGTGTTAGAAAAAGTAATTTTTAGAAACAATGTTGTGAGAAAAAGTACTTTTTAGAAAAAATACTATCCGAATAAGTACTTTTTGGACAAAATACTATTTGAAAAAGCACTTTCTAGATAAAATACTATCTGAAAAAACGCATTTTAGAAAAAAATTCTGTTAGAAAAAGTACTTTTTGGAAAGAAATATTATCCGAATAAGTACTTTTTAGAAAAAATACTATCTGAAAAAACACCCTTTAGAAAAAAATTCTGTTAGAAAAAGTACCTTTTAGAAACAATGCTGTTAGAAAAAGTACTTTTTGGAAAGAAATACAATTAGAAAGAGTACTTTTTACAGTTTTAAGCAAATTGAATTTTAAAAACAAACTCTTTAGAAAAAATAACTCCTTTTGTTTAAAATACCTTAAAAAAATATTTCCTAATTCTGCTTTCATTCTTTAAAGTATTGAATTTTAAAATATATATTCACTGGGTGTTTCAAAACATTACCAAAAACTCTCCAACCTTAACAACTTAACAACAAAACAAAAAAAAAACAAAAAACCGAAAATATTTGTTTGTTGGTAATTAAATACTCGAGTATAAATTAAGAAATTGTATTAAATTTTTAAAAGCGCCTCAAACAAACGATAACAATAAACATTAAAACTGGTTAAATAATCTACAAATACAATAAAAACGAAACATTAATAATTTGTTAACAACAAATACAATAAATATGTATGTAGAAGAAGAAGACGGAAAAAATATAATGGTAGCACCCGGTTATAGGCAACTGCATAAATACGAAAATTACAAAACCAAAAAAATATTTTTTTTGTTTTTTTACTCACTCACTGAGTATTTCATTTCATTTCAGTTTCAGTTTCAGTTTCTTTTTTTTTTTTGATATTTTTTAAATTGCCATCATCATTAACATTAAAAGAATAGCACAACAACAAAGGCAAAGGCGGCAGGCAGTATTATATGGTTTAACAAAAGTATTGACAACACAGTAGTCGGTAAGTGGTTTATTAATGAATAATTAAAAGCGATCATAAATTTATCCCCAAAAAATGAGGGAAAAAAAAGATCAAATTTATTACCGTTACTATGATTTACGACACATTAAGGCTGTGACCATTCATAACAGATTTTATTTAGAAAAAGGAGGCATGGCAGCACTAAAAACATATTCGGACATTTATATGGCATCCACTATGACATTTTAAATATAAAATTTAACAGAAGTAAATAAGCATTTATAGGGGCATTTATAAGCCATCCTTGCTTGCTTATGTGTAAACTGATATTCTCATTAATTTTTTTTTTTTTTTTTTTTTTGTATTTTATTTTTCTTCTATTTTTATAAACCGAATATGAATGAATTGACTGGAATACGGTACCGTATTACGAAATTTTGAAAATTTATCAAATTTTAATACTTTCAAAAAAAAAAAAAAAAAAAAAAAAAAAAAAAAAAAAAAAAAATAATTTATTTATTTCCAAAAATTTCAAATCTGAAAGGTAATAAAAAAAAAACACTAAAAAATGTAGTTAATTTTTACATTGTGGGGTGGGTTTGGCAGCATTAAATGAAAATTTTGTTTAAAAAGCAATAATTTTATCGATTTGCTGCAGACCATTAAGGAAACATCATGATACTCTCCTGGGTGCGATTCATTGTTGTTAATACCTAAAATCGTGACTAAAGTTTAATGACTACAAATACTATAAGGTAGTAAAAAAAATAAATTGATAAGTAAAATTCATTTAATATATTTTGGTAATAAAAAGGTAAGAAGGCCCCCGATTTAGTTTATGTTTCGATAACCTTTACAAAAAGAAAAATATTTAAGAAAAAAAGATATTGAATGCTTTGCAATAATATATACACAAGATCAAGGAAAGGTAAGTGCAAATGGCACCGATTCAAAAAAAAAAAAAAAAGAAAAATAAAGGAATTATTATCCCATATTTCTAAAAAAAAAATTATTACGGTAATATCGAATATATATTCATATTTGCACAGAAAATTACACTCGTCGTAAATTTTTATAGTAATATATTATTATTATTATTATTTTATTATTATTATTATATTAGTTATTATTATTATTATTATATTATTAGTTAATTTCCTAAGAAAATATCGGTAAATATTTCATTGAATTTTTTCTTTTTTTGTTAATTTTCTAAAAAAAAAATCGATAAATCTGTCATTAAATTTCTGATAATTTTCTAAAAAAAAGTTGTTAATTGTTTAAGAAAAATTATTTGAAATATTTCATGGAAATTTCTTGTTAATTTCCTAAGAAAAATTATCGATAAATAGTTCATCTAAATTTCTTGTTAATTTTCTAAGAAAAATTATCGATAAATATTTCATTGAAATTTTTGTAAATTTTCTATGAAAAGTTATCGATATCGATAAATTTTCATTGAAAAATATTGTTATTGGTAAATATTTAATAAAAAATTATTATTATCGCAAAATTTGATAGAAAAAAATTATTATGTGAATAAATTTTGCATAGCAAAATAATCGATAAATCTTTTAAAGAAAATTTGCTGTTACTTTCATATATTTCATACGAAATTATCGTTATCGTTACACTTTTTAAAAAACAAATATGGTTATCAAGCAGAACTAAGAAGAAAATTTCTTATTATCGATACATTTTCTATAGAGAATTATTGTTATCGGTTAATATTTCATAGGAAATTGTTGTTATCCTTACTCATTTTAAAGAAAATGATTGTTATCGAACAGAACTAAGAAAAAATTTCTTATAATCGATACATTTTTCAAAGAAAATTATTGTTATCGCTTAATATTCCATAGAAAATTATTGTTATCGTTAAATATTCTTTTAAATTCCAACAGAAATTTATTCCTGACTGTAAATATTTAAAAAAAAAATTATTATTATCGATAAATATTCCATAGGAAATTGATGTTATCGATATATTTTTGTAGAAAATTACTGAAATCAATACATCTTTTATTGCAAGTTATTAAATTTATTAAATTTTCAATCCAAATAACAAAAAAATTATCTTATCGATTGTTGTTAAACAGATCATAGTTATCGATAAAACTAAAAATAAAAAGTTACTAAAATCAATAAATTTTTAGCGCAAGTTACGAAATTTACTAAAATTTCAATACAAAAAATAAAAAAAATTTTGTTATCGATTGTTGTTATATAGAAAATTATAATTATCGATAAAGCTGAAGATAGAAGGTTACTAAACTCAGTAAATTTTTTAGGGCAAGTTATTGAATTTATTAAATTTTAAATACAAATAATAAACAAATGCTGTTATCGATTGTTATTATACAGAAAATTATAATTATCGATAAAGCTGAAAATAAAAAGTAGTGTTATGAATTTTTTTCTCAATACAACTTATATCGCAACTTTGTTTAAAGCTTTACTAGAACCGATATCTACTATTATCGATAACTTCTCTCTATGCCATATAAAGTTTCAGAAAAAAAAAATATATTTTTTAAAATACGAAAACTATTTTGAAAATTTTCAACTTTTTTTATGAAAAAAAAAAACGATTATACAGAGGTGTAGATAATCACAGTTAATCATTATTAAGTCATCATAAATTCTAGTCTAGTTTATTAATGAATGATAATAAATGAAACCTTAAAATTCTGTCTAAAAATATTTGATCTGAAATTTATTTCAGTTTTTATTGTTTTTAGGTTTTTTTCTTTATTTTTAAATTCGTTCGAATAAAAACATGAAAAACAACAACAACAAAACAAAGTAAACCTTTCAAAAAAACAGAAACACAAGAAATACTTTTAAAAACGTGAAACAGGTCTACAGTACAGTATTGCACACATAAAGACTTAAAGTTGAGAACAAAAATACAAAAAAAAAAAAAAATCTGCGTAATAAAAGAAACCAAGAACAAAAATTCCTTTCTAAAATAAATATTTTTTATATTTTTTTATTTTTATATTTCCTTTAAAAAAAAAATTAATTTTTGTTGTTGTTGTTGTTGTTGCTAAACTTATACAACAACAAAAGTAACAAGAATAAAATAAAGAGAAGACCTTGATATAAATTCTTGATGTTTTTTTTCTGTTTTTTTTTGTTTTTGTTTTTATACTTTTTGTTAAAAATTTAAAAAAAAAATAAAATAAATAAAAAATAAAATTTATTTAACTGCGTATTTAAAGTCACTATTTAAATTAACTTTATTTTCATAGACGTATGTACAGACTTTATAAATAAATGTTATAAATCACTGGGTTAAAATATTTTTGAAAAGTTTTGTTTCTTTCTTCAAGTGTTTTACCATAAAGTGGCACTTCACTTTAGCGTCATAAAAAAAATTGTATTACAATATGCCGTTAAGTTTTCTTACAAAAAAAAAAAAAAAAAAAAAAAAAATTATTGTTATCGATATTTTTTTTATCGATTATTTTACTCTTCTGGTTCATTTTAAAGTTTCAGTTTCAATAGGAAATTATTATCGTATAATCGTTTAATTTCCTATATAAAAAAAAAATTGTTTGCTATCGTTTAGCTGTTATCGAAATTTATTGTTATCGATTTGTTATCGATAGCAAATTATTGTATTCTTAAAAAGATTTATTTTCAATTATTGAATTTTCTTAAGAAATATTATTTTACAGTTTAAGTTTCAGTTTCAATAGGAAATTATTATGTTATCGTTTAATTTTCCATATAAAACAAAAGAAACAATTCTTTGCTATCCTTTAGCTGTTATCGAAATTTATTGTTATAATTTAATATGCCACAGAAAGTGTATTGTGGTTTCATTTCTTTTATAAAACAAAAGTCATAAGTATCGTTAAATTTTCCACAAACAATTATTGTTATCGTTTATTTATCTATAAAATATTATTGTCACTCTTTTAATATTCTAATAATAAAAGCAAAGAATTCTTATCATTTAATTGCAGAATGAAAGTGATTTGTATTGGTATATGTTCTATAAATATTCGGTAATTAATCGATATGTTAGACTTCTAAAAGAAAAGTATTGTTGTCGATATATTTTCTTTAAGAAATTTTTGTTATCGCAAAACTACTATTAAGTTTAAGTAGCGAAGTAAGCGGTTTAAGACAGGAGAAGACCTGCCAAGGCATTATTCTCTGCTCGACATATAGCTAATCTTCAAAAGTAGATCATTATTTGGGATACAAACCACACTTCGTATAGAAGGAGAGATGAGTTATATCAGGCATGGTGTCACAGTCTGAAAATTTTCGGATCCAAAGCTTTCGAAAGCTAAGAAATTACATAAAAACTATTCCCATCGTTTTGATGTTTTTATCATATGCTCTGAGATCATTATTATCAAACGAATCTATTCGTTTTAGGTGTACATGTGAGGAGGATTGCCCCGTAAATATATTCAGTCTCTATAAATTCATGGTTTTACTCTAATCGAGATTTTCCCTTAGTATCTACGGATTTGTTTCTACTGTGTTATTTGTCCACAATAGTCGATGTGAGATCTCCGATTTTGTAGCCGAATTGGTATTGGGTTTGTCATCGAGGTACTCATATCATGAGTACAGTGCCATACCAATTTATATACCAGGTCTGTTTTCGATATCTCTGAATGCCTCC
>QOCX01007446.1:0-10153 GCA_005959815.1 Sarcophaga bullata
AACTATTTTGTGGGCGATACCTGGAAAATCAAAGTACTGCAGAATACCAGTGTTATAGCCAACATTAAACAGTCGCTATTCGTTACCGAAGCCATGCTAAAGTTTGCCCAACAGAATCCCAATCAATCGATAGTCATTTCATTAGATTGTGAAGGCATCAATTTGGGCATCAAGGGTGAGATTACACTCATTGAGATTGGCACAACACGAGGCGAGGCATTCATATTCGATGTGCGCACTTGCCCGGAAATGATTAACGATGGTGGTCTCAAAGCCTTGCTGGAACATGAAAATGTTATCAAGGTGGTACACGATTGTCGCAATGATGCTGTGAACTTGTATTTACAATTTGGTATACTTTTGCGTAATGTTTTCGATACACAGGTAAGCCCATATTGTTTTGATTTTTGATTTTGATTTAATTTTTGTTGTTGTTGCAAATTGGTTTTAGGCTGCCCATGCTATTGTCCAATATCAAGAGAACGGCAAGCAAGTGTATAAAGCCAAATACATCTCATTGAATTCCCTATTCGAACAGTATAATGCTCCCATCATCCCATAAAGGAACAATTGAAGCAACTACAGACGTGATCCAAAAAGTTATTGGGGCCAACGTCCCCCCCTTATCACGGGACAATGTTTACTCTATGCTGCCGGAGATGTATTGGTATTAATCAATGATCAATTATATGGCAAATTTGACCAGGTAGTTATTGTAAACTCAAAATTTTATTTCGAATAACAAGTACCTATATTTAATTTTATTTCTTTTTTAATAGACAAATTCAAAAACCAGAAAATCTTCAATTATTTTCTGAACTTTGTACGGAACAGATTCTAATGCATATCAAGCCAAATGAAGTGAAAATACGTAAAAAGCAGCGTAAAATCAGCACTGAAGTAGCGGATCTCAAAAATAAATTGGCCCAGACCAATAAAAGTATTGTATTGTCCAATAGGGAAATACGTTTATTAAGGTATGTTATCGATTATCGATATACTTCAGGCATTTCCTTTATCCTTTTATTCATTTATTTATCACTTGCAGATACATGGATTTGACCGAAGATGAAAAAGAACGTTTAAAGGGCTACTATAAGGTAGCCAAGAAATTGGAAAAAATGGAATCCTCAGGCCAACAAAATAAGTAAGATTTTCAGGTTTTATTTTCCTTTTTCTTTTCATTTCATTTCATATTGAAATTTAACTTTGTTTTCCTTTCCTTACAACACAGAGATCAAAGTGACTCAGAAGATGAACAGGAAGCCAATGAAAATGACAACTTCCCCAGTTTGGATTCAGTGCCATCTGACAACTCTTTAACTGGCACTTTTTCACCACGCTTCAGTTCAGAGCCGCCCAGCTTAACTGAATCGATGCAAATGATGGACGAAATCTTATCCAATCAATCAATGGATCGTGTAGCTAAAATTGATAAATTGGAAGCAATTTTATCGGCTGTGACTTTATTACCCAGTGATCAGGTAAGGATAATTAAAGAATTTAATTAAACATTCCCCTTTTTTTAATATATAATTTATGATGATGTTTTTACAGATTATTACATCAAATTCCATACAAGACCAGTTGGGTACAACAATTGCTACCACAGATAATTTACAAATTGTCCGAGAAAAGACGAAAAAGTAAGTTTTCTTCTTTCAAATTAAAGTAGCTCTTTAGAGAATGTTAAGTTAAGAGCAAAACGTTTATTATGAGTTTTAAAGAAGACATAAGAGATGGATAAGTTAGGTTAGTTAGGTTAGGTTAGAGGACATGTACTTGTCATTGAGATAAGCACAGTACCTAGAGATCGATTGATCCATTATAAACGGCCTTAGTTACAAGAAGAAGAAAGAGAAAAAAATTTTAATGAAGATAAAAGAGATAGATAAGTTAGGTTAGGTCAGGTTGTTATTGAGATAAGTGCAATGCCCACACACCCATTCTAAACGTCCTGGTAAGAAGAAAAAAAGAGAAAAGAAAACTTTAAGGAAGGCAAAAATGCTAGATAGGTTCTTTTAGGTTGGGTTGGGTTAGCTTAGAGAACGTGTACTTGATCCATTGTAAAAGTTCTGATAGGAATAAGGAAAAAAAGAAAAAAGAAGTAGAGGGAGATGAAAGACGGAGAAAAAGTTGAAGAAAGTCTCTATCACAACTGATCAAAGGGCACCAAATGAATTGACGCCATGATGTTCGGGCATCACTCAGTCAGCTCAATCCCATTAAAAACATCAAATGATATCGAATGTCAGTTGCCGCTAGAAATCAAAGAAACTCCTACCCAGGGTCCTCAACTTCATCCTACCAAAGGCTGCAGAAGTTACAAAAGGGGTGCCCCCAACTCCTTCTCGTCGCAATACATCCTGCAATAGTCCGGTAGAGATCAGTTTCGGATCCTTGTCAGCCCTCTAACCACGCAGTGTACCATACAGAAACCCAGTAATCAGTCTCACACTGGATTTATTTAAATATCTAACCTGCTCTAACACTGTCTATTGAAGGCCATAGATTTATAAACACATAATAACCCGAAAGATACCCGCAGCATTTCTGCTTCTTCTCCCTGATTCATCTACCGACAAGTCTATAGAAGTAGCAGATTATAGGCTTAGGACAGACTATTAAATTGCCCTCAGAAAGTAAACCTAATTCAGCAAAAGCATCGGAAGTTTCATTTCTGGACAAGAGATCGATAAATTGGAAGGTTTTCAGGTCATCATCATTACTTTAGTAGTTATAAAGCTTCTCCTCGATTCGACTGGATGGCAAACACAGTCCTTTACCTTCCATCCTTAACTGCCACAACGTAAGTTCTAATCACCTTTTCTAATGAACATTTCTTGCAGCATGAAAAATTGTAACTGCCATGGTGAGGCACGTAGTACTACACCCACCGCTAATACACGTTCGGTGAACTCATTGGATAAGGGCCAAGTGAAAATGATTGATGCGGCTTCACAAACTTTAAGCACTGGAGATATTGTAATCACGAAAATCATATTCGAAGACGAGCATGAAAAGGCCAAAGAAAAAGTCTTGACTTCATCGCCAAAACGTAATAATTCATAAATAACAACAACAACAACAACAACAACGATAATATGAAATTAATAAGGAAAAAAACTTGAAACAAAATAAGAAATTGCAAAAAAAAAATAGAAAATGCGAAAAAAAATCAAATAAAAAACAAAACAAATGCAAAAAACTTAAAAGATTCCTAAATATTTAAAAAAAAGAACAAGAATGAATAATTATTATTTTTCTTTCTCTTTTTTTATTTATAAACAAAAAATTCTTATTTGAAGCAAGTTTTTGTAAATTTTTTTTTAATTTGAATTTTTCGGTCTTTTTTCGCTGGTGAATTTGAAAGTAAAATTTTTATAAATCAATCAAGCAATAATACTAATCTAATATCATGTGCCTAAATGTTGACATTTATTGCGAAAATATTAACGAAATTAAAACTTAAAAAAAAAAGAAATTATTCTTAGACATATGGAAACATAATAAACATAATTATGCCCATTTGGATGAAAGTTAACAAAAAAACAAAAAAAAAAAACAATTAAAAACTTGATTTTAATTTAAAAATCTATTTAAAATTTTATTTAAATTGCTTAACATTTTATTTTTCTATAAAAAAATTTGTTTTAATTTTTCTCTTTGCTATGAAAGTAAGAAAAAAAAGTATCAATTCAATTACTATGTAAAGAATTATTATAATTATAATAAACGTAACTAATTATTGTATTATTCATTTAATTATCACATGAAAAACTAAAAAAAAAAAACTATTAACAATAAATACTGGAACTACATATTTAAAAGATTTTTAACGTACGTATAAAACTAATTCGATTCGAATTCGATTTCGATTATCGGTTAATGAAATCATTGGATTCTTTTTAATTAAAGACTTTAATTAAATATGATTTCAAATACTTTTTTTTTTCTTCTCCAGAACATTAGAAATGTCACAAATGATAAAGAAACTGTATGTATTAAAATCACAACAATTTTTTTTAATTTATTAAACAAAAAAAAAAAAGAAGAAAACATTTTAAAATTAAAAGTATGTTTAAGGCTAAGAAGGCAAGAATATTTATTTTTTTTCTTTAATTTGTAAACTTTAAACATTAAATTGAACTATGTTTTAAATTCATTGTTTACTTGGTCATGTAAAATGTAGCACCAAAACAGTCGTAACAATTAATTATTATTTGTTGTTTTAACTATTTGGTGTTCAAATGCAAAAAAAATCAAACGATAACGAAAGCTTCAATTTAATTTCCATAAAAAAGCTTGACTTTTTCTTTATGAATTAAAAAAAAACTCACTAAAAAAAACTCCATAAATGATGCCAACGGATTGTTATACTCGAAAAAATACTAAGTTTTCCTGCTTCAAATTATAATTTGAGATTTTCTTATTCCCAAATATAAGGAAGATATGTAGTGAAGTGAAAAAAGACCATGCAAGTGACAGTAATTTGTTAAAAATTTATTAAAAGACATCAATTATTACAGGAGGTATCCGAAAGCCTTATATCGTATTATCTTGTTTTAGATTTAAAAGCTAATGTATTTCACTGCAGCGTGTTAGTTTACTGAATTGAAAGGGAAAACAAGCAAATCTGTTTTATAATTTTTTGTTTTTGTTAAATTATAAAAATAAAATAAAAAAAAATACAAAAAATTAAAATCAATTCAGTGACATAAAAAGCTTTGACGTTATGCCTAATTATCATGAGAATACGAAATCGATATGTTTTTAATCGATAAACAAAAATATCAACAAACGAAAAAAAAAATTTTTTAAATTTGATCTTAACAGATAACATCCATGTTTTAATAATCTTTTCTTAATAAAAAAAAAATACATTTTGCAAGAAATTATTATTCAGTTTTGTGTGATTTATTTAATAATACTTACATATACAGTTTAAAAATTATGGGATTTTTGTTTTTAATTTTTAAGATCATTAACAATTTTAATTATAAACAACAAAAAAAAGTTAAAAAAACAACAACAACATATAAAATAAAAAACATATTTTAAGAAAACTTAATAAAATTGTAAATAAAAAAAAAACAATATTTTAATTAAATAAAACATATTAAAAGTTTAAATATGGTTTGATTGTTTAATAAGTGTCATCCACAAAAAATAATAAAAATTTTTTTAATTCAGCAAGAATCGAAAAGTACAAACGGTACAGTAACAAGTGTTAAACTAACCTTAAGAACATACTTATAGCAAAGAGTGATATTTTGATAATATTCGAAGGCATTATAGCAGCAGCAGAATACTTTTAAAGGCCTCCAACATGCATGAACGAACATCCATAAGTCCAGCTGCCTATCTGAAAGAACAAAAAAAAATTGTTCAAATTAATGGTCATTGATAAGGATAAGGAGATCAACAATAAGTATTCAAAAATACGAGTAGAAATCGAATCATACTCACAATTTCTTATACGTGTACGCATTCATACTTTTCTTAACGGAATCATACTAAAAGTTTGAAGTACTTATCACATTTATACTTAACAACACGTACGATGTTGATTTCGACTCTTAACTCAATATACACAGGCGACACAAAATAAGTATGATTCGCTTACCAACACTAAAATACTCACTAGAAGTAGTTGTGTATTCTGCTTTGCTTGCTTGTTCATCCTACTTTCTTTTTTCGTTTTTTTTTTTTTTTGTCTTGGTAAAGCTTAACGACTGCAAATTTTGTTGAACGATTCGAGTCACTAGAATCAATTACAAGCATTATAAATTATGAATCTAAAATTATGAATCTAAATGAGTAGGTTTTTGTATCAAACATATTTCGAATGGTATGAGTTTGATGTCAACGTTGTATGCATACTTATTGCAACCTTTATTTATAAATCAGTAGTTGTAGTATGAGTATAAGCGAATCAAAGCAGTTAAATTTCAATGCTGTTGACCTCACTTATATTTAAAATTTCATGAGTCTCATGTTTGCATGTTTCTCTGGTAAGTATATTCATTAGTACTGCAATTTAGGCATTATATTCAATGGCAAACGTTTAGATCAACAAAACCGATGATTTATTATTGTATTTATATGTACATGTTTCGCAGATTTTAAAAATTATTCTTCAAGTGATTATTTATATGCCTAGTTTTGAAAACAAAGGTTTTTTCTGTGTCGAAGTTTTCCACCAAAAGACGAGTGGCTACACCTTAGTACCAGTTCCGGACCAGCGTTTATTTATATGCCAAGTTTTTAAAACATGAGAGATAGACTGGTTTAGTGTTTAATTTTGTCAGTAGCTTAGTAATGAATTTTGTTTGTTCGTAAACTGATACTCATTTGATTTTGTTACAAACAATCGTTCCTGCTACAAAAAAAAAAAAAAAAAAACTAAAACAACACATTTTAAAAGTTGAACATTTTTAGGCAGAAATTATCCAGCAAAAGACATATGGCTACACCTTAGTACCAGAACTGGGAGTGCAAACGAAGTGTTTAACCTAGAGTTGTGCCTTTTTAACTTTCTAACTTCACTTATCATGATCCAATCGACTTTATAAAATTGATAATAATGGATTTCTTATTACTACACCTTATAATACAGTTACAATTCTCTTTAAGCACAAAACAAATATAATTCTTCGAATTTTGTAATAAAAAATTCATGACATTTAATTGTTTTTTTTATTATTTTTATTTATTTTAATTATTCATCCATATTAATATGTATGTTTGTATGTATGTATGTATGTATGTATTGTATGTGTGTATGCATGTATGTTTGTAAAATTAAGCCAATGTTTAACATTGAATTTGAGGAGAGAAGCACAATATAAGCAAAAATATATAAAAAAAGAAATTAAAACGCTAATTGTATATAATAAAATAATAATTTAAAGAGAAAAATTTCTAATAAAACAATATAAAAATGATTTTAAATTTTTTAAAATTGTTTCCGAGTTTAAAATGTTTATAAAAAATTGTGTATTAGAATACGACATGAAAACAATTAATAGTTAACAATTCCTTTTTTTTTACATAAAAGAGTTTCTTTAATAAATTTAAACAAATTTCTTTTCTTTTTTTTTCTTACTAAATAATCTATGTATGTATGTGTATATGTGTGTACTTTGGATAACAAATTGAATTTTTTTAAATTAGTTTGTTAGATGGTATTTAACAAAAACAAAAAAGTTTTTCACATGTTTTGAATAAATTGCTAAAAAATAAAAAACTTGAATTAGTTTTTTTTTTTTGCAACAAACAACAACAAGAGTTTGTTAAAGTTGCTTTAAATTAAAAACAAAATATCAAAACATTTTAATTTATTTTCAAGCTACTTCTACCAGGTTTAGTTACATTTTACCTCTATTTAGATGCTATTCTTACCATCGGTTTAGTTACAATTTAATCCTCTATTATGCAAAATTCTCTGGTATTATAACAACATGTTCAATTTGATAATATACTTGATAATCAGATCACTTTTTATATCACTTTATTTTTCATTTGACTTGCAATAACAGTTTAACGATTACGTAACATAAAATTTTTTTCTTTTCAACCTCTGTTTAAAAGGCATCAATAAATTACATAATTGAATAATTTTTCTGGTGTGTGTGTGTGTGTGGTTTTCTTTCTCTTTCTAGAATTCTTATTTAGAATACAATGATAATTTTATAACAGATACGTATGTATGCATATATGTATGTATGTATGTATGTATGTATGTATGTATGTATGTATATAATTTATATTTTTTATAAAAACAGTCTCTCTTTTTCTTTTCGTTTTCATTTTTGTTTATAAAATATGAATAAAAATTTTCTTTGTAAATATATTTGTTATTATGATATAAAAAAGGGGACTTTCTTCTAACAATTTAAAATTAATTTCTTTATATTTTGTTTTGTTTTTTCTTTTTTTTGTTGTGTATTGTATTGTTTTTGATTTTACAATTTGGTTTCTTCCTCATTTATTTTTTTTTTTTATTTATTTTTAACATTTGGTATAATATTTATATAGTTTGTATTATTATGTTTATATATGTAATGTTAAATATGTATGAATAAAATGTCCAACCTCCTGTTTATTGAAATTTTGAATTTGTCATCATATAACATGAAACAGGCGTATTTCTTTTACAATCAAATAGTTTTTTTTTTTAACAAAAGTTACAAATCAAATTCTCTTTTTTTTTTCATTTTCTTTTAAATTTCTTATAAAATGTTTTTGTTGTTTTTCCTCAGTTATATAAAAATTTCTTTCAATAAGTATGTATAAATCATTTTATTTTAATATGTTTTATGCATAATGTTTATATGTACGTGTAAGTGTAAGTATGTATATTTTTTTATTTTTTATTTTTTTATTTTTTATTTTTTAGTACACTTTATATATAAAAAAAAAATTTTATTTGTTTTTAAACTTTAAATATTAGTTAACAATATGGTAAATATGTTGTATGTATGTATTGCATGTATGTATTATGTGTTGTAGTTTTTTTATTTAAATTTTAAAAGAATATTTTTCACAATTTTTTTTTCTTCTTTTTTTTCTTTAAATAATGAGATCATGTCCTGTAACGCATAATTTCGCGTAAAGCATATAATAATTCAGCTTGATTTCGAGCTTCCATTACCATTAAATTAACGTGAACCTAAAAGGATTTTAAATAAATATTCAGTCCTTTGAAAAAAAAAAACAAGGATAATAGAGTTGGAAACATACCTTTTCACTGTCTTGCAATTCGACCAGTATGCTGTCATAATCTTTAGTGGTAATTCGTTCCGGGAAACAACAGGCAGTTTTTATGAACATTTTTAATGGACGATCCAAAAGCTGTAAAACAAAAATACGTATTAACTTTTAATGATAATAATAATATTGATTTTTCTATTCAGATCTAGAGAGTAGAGACAGTATCTGCATCCAAAATGCTATTCTATGACGATACAGTCTTCTTCAGTTAGAAAATTTGGCAATGATTTGTGAGGTTATGTTGTTCTGACATTATCAATTTGAAAATCTCAACAAATGTTAGAGTTTCATACGTGGTGTTAAAATACTGGACTACAAAAACACCTAATTTGGATTTGAATACAGCAGAGGACAAACAAAAATTAAGGAGATACATTCCATCTACAACAAGCCATCCAGAAGCTTCCCGATTCTCCAAATCGGAAGCCGGTGCAAAAGACTAGGACTAAATGACCTTACCTTGACCTGACCTTGGTCGTTATAATCCTTCAGTCAGGATTACAACCTAACTTCTCACACCACTTATATTGTGTGTTGTGTGTTAATTTCTTACATGAGCGGCGAGACCTGCCGTTACATATCGATTCCGAACGACAAATTTTTTGAGAAACTTTTTCATGGCAATTTCTTATTTACTATCAGAGTTTTTGCAGGAGTCTGCTGAGAGTAAGATTATTTATTCATATTTCGGCTTCGTTTTGACGTCTGACCAGGGGTTAGAACCGTGGTCACACTTCTTATAAGCCAACATAATACCTACTAGACTACGGCGACTACAATCACCTTACCACAGTACCTAACACAACAACTTATTACTTGGTGTGTTGTGCCCGTGCAGAAATACATGGTAACCCTACCATCCTAGAAAGTGCCACAGTAGACGAATTACCTATTTAGCTGTATAAACTTAATTCATAAAACTTCTATAAGTCCATTCTCTCAAAACATATGAGGTCAATTAACGTCTAAAGGCATTATTTTCAAAACGGCAACAATTATGCAACAAAGTCGTTGTAAGTTTTATATAAACATGGCCATAATAACTATGCATTCTAACTGTAGTATTAAATTTCATTTAAATATCTCCAATTAATGTTCTTTAAAAAATAATTTCTAAGCTTAACTTAATGCGTTTCAATCAAGGCTTTAAACAACAAAGCTTTTACAATCAGTTTAAGAGGTTCATTCGAGTCTAGTGGACACATATTAATGCTTTAAAGGGGCTGTACAACGCCTACCAATGCATTTTGCAATGTTTTAGCATGTATTGTTAAGCATAAATTTCTTTCATCAACTAAATATAGATTACGCTTCAACAAAGTTATTAGTTTCACTTACTTGATTCACTTCACCATAATCGTAATCATCATGACGTATA
>QOCX01007448.1:0-10146 GCA_005959815.1 Sarcophaga bullata
TGTTCAGTGCTCTTTTTTTATTCGTCTCTTAAAGGTTTTTGCCATCGACTACAGGCAATTGTCAATATTTTTGAGAATTTATTTTGAAATCCAAAAAGAGTGAATTTTTAATATTTTGTACGTGGGCGGTGTGAAAATTAGTGAGAAAAGTTTTCTTTGTTCATGGTTCAGCTTGTATGATCCTGATTTACTACCAGCCTACATTGTGGTTTGTTTTTTTTCTCATTTTTAGAGTTTTATTGTAGCCTATGCCAGTAGATTTTATGAAGTCCCATGGATATCATTTTAATTGCAAATAATTCAATTTAAAAACTTTAATTTGATTTCAATAATTCTGTAAAATAAATTAAATTTTTTTCACTGTGTTTAAACTGTGTGTGTGTGCTGATGCTCATACTAAACCATTGAAAAGCAAAAAGTCAAAAGACCAAAATTTAAATTGTTTTTGTTTAAAAATGTTTTTCAACTTAATTTGAGGCCTACAAACGCCTATGCGTATACAGTGTGGAAGAAAAGTTTCAACTGATTTGTAACTGGTTTATCTGAGGCTTGAGTGATACTCATATTATATCATGGAGTGGTGTAAAGAGATTGGGTATCCTTGGTATCCTTGAATGCTACACCATTTCATAAGGTTAAGCTTATGCATACTAAGACAAACTAGGCCCACAGATAAAAGACGATAGTCTACACTGTACTGAATCAAAATAGAATAAGACGAATGAACCTAAACCTACAGTGGTGATCTACAATCTAAAATAAGTCCTTTGATATAAACTCTCTACTATTTTGATAGAAACTAACCTAAACCAGTTCATCATCAGCATCTTGATCCCCCGAGCAATCAGTATGTACTTGAAAACCCTGATAATGCTTTGAAGTATCGAAGGTAAATGTACAAACGAGAAGTGTTATCTTCGCTGAAGATTTTCTTTATTATCCTGTTTTCTAGACTGTTACCTAATTCAGTATACGGGGTAGGTTGCCTCTGAACAAGATCTCGAGTTAGTCGTGGGAGTTAGTCCCGAACTCGAAAACATATTGTAAACGATATGGGCAATGAATTTACAAATACCAGGATGTTACTGATTTGCATGAATTTAGACATGAGATTGTCATTCCCATCTTGACAAGCAAACAAATGATCTCACACAGTCTTGGCGTATGTTCAAAGGAGAGAAAGGAAATAAGGGGCCTATAACTAATATAGCCTATATAGCTTAACATGGTGAAAGATAGGTACAGTGGTTTTAGGACACGATCGGGTGAAGCCATGCTGTCAGTATAATCAAACTTTATTTGGTAAGTACTTGGTTTAACTGCAGACTCAAGGTACACTTGTTCAGTGGAGAGATTGTCTAGAAGCCAATATGACAATGCATTATAAAAACACATTCTTGAAACTTTTGAGGCATTAATACTTCCAACAACTTGGTATGTACATATCAGATGTTGTGCAGAAACAAGGTGATGTTTTCCAGGACATTAGGCTTGGAAGAGACATTGTAGTTATACCCTGTATAAATTGAGGTCTATAGAATAGATCGTAAGGTCTCTCTTCTTCTTTGTTACATTTTTCTTTTATCTTTGTTTTGTTGCCTTTCTAACATTCCAATATATTCGTTTGTTTACTACTGTGAACCGTTCAATGTGTGCATTTTGTTGTTGTCTGTTTGTTTTTATCTACGTATCATTAGTAATAAGCTAGAAGGTACACAATGATTGAACAACATGTTGTCCTTGTTGCCTATTGTGTTACCTTTGATTATGCCTCATCACTTTTGCACAGCACTGTTTAATAGTTATTCGCTTAAATGATTTATTATTTTTTACACTAAATATTATAGTGTTTTGTAAATTCATTAAAACTAAATTGTTTATCCATTCGATTGGTTTATTTTCCAATTCAGGCCCATTAAATTGTTTATTATTCTTGGCCAAACCAAAAAAAAAAAAAAAAATTATGAAATTGTAGAAGGAAGACTCATGACTAAATTAAATTTGCATTTGGACCGCAGAGATACCAAACCTATACAAATGAATAGAATTTATAATTACACATACAAACACACACATGGCTGCACAAACCAAACAGATGAATAATTATTTTAAACAAATACTTTACTGTCTCTCTCTCTCTCTCTCTCTCTCTCTCTCTCTTCTCTACACACCACATACACACATATTCAAGCAGTGACATAGCAATGTATTAATAATAACAATAGAAAATGGTATGTTCAATGGTATGAGTGTGTGTGTGTGTGGTTGTGTATATTGTTGTTGTTGTTGCTGTTGCTGTTGTTGTTGTTTAAATAAATAATTTCTAATTATTATTTACAAGCCAAATTACAAGTGTAAATAGATTGTAAATATTTCCAATATAAACAACAACACCAACGACAACAACAACAACAACAACAAGATATTTTAGCCAACAAAAACAAAAAAAAAATATAAAAACCGGAATCTTAAACTAATACTGGCGCATCATAAAATCTCATTTTTCAGCAATTAATTGATAGAAGGCGAGGCGAAGCGAGGCGTATTTATTTTTGGGCCATCACTGTCATCACTATTGCCGAGTAGTAGTTGGTTGTAAGCGAATGGAGTGCAGCCCGAATGAAATTTAATTTTTTAATTAGAAGCTTAAACTATACGAATTGAATTCAATTCAATTCAAATGAATAGAATGAATTGCAAATGAAATGAAATGAAATGAAAAAAAAAATTAAAATGTTTTATTTCGTTTTAACAAATAACGAGAAAAGCAAACGTGATAACCTCTAAAGCTCGTTATTCATGTAGAAATTAAATTCAAAAATTATTCAATGAATGGTTATAAAAACTCTAAAAAACAAATTTTAATTAAAACTCAATTCATGGTAATTCATCTGCTAGATAGACAACAAAAAAAAAACATCTGATTGGATTTGAAAAGTTGTAATGAACAGGATGAACATTTCTGGGCAATAAATGATATTATATAACGAAACTGTTTGTTTAAATAAAGTTTAGTTCAATTGAGACCTTAGTTTTCTTAGCTTATAAGCAAACGACATGATATACACAAGCCTACTAACGTTGACCTGCTATTTCTCTTTCGATTGTTGCTAGATAGCCTGGGACTATAGTACGTATAGGAAGTAACTTGAGATCACATTTTCCTTCTGGATATGGCCTGACAGTACCACAGGCAATATGGCTTAGGAAAGTTTTATACAGACATAAAGGGTCATCATCAGGTTCTAACCCCAGCAAAGAGCATTACATACATACATACATAGCTACATACATACATTAGTCATTACAACACTTCAGTCAGGATTACAACCTCGCTTCCCACTTCACCCGTAATGTGTATTTTTCACTCTTAGAGTATTACAACCTATTTCACAGAGTTTTTGCCAGAAATCTACTGAAAGACAGTCGCCGAAAAAATATCTATTCATACTTCATTTTGATGGAGATGCCTGACCTGAGATTGGAATCGTGATCTCACATCTAATAAGCCAACAAAGTAGTCTTCTGGCAAAAGTTCTGAGAGTCAATTAAATTGCTTCGAAAAGTTTCACAAAAATTTGTCGTTCGAAATTGACTTGAAATTGTAGGTCCACGCATGTACCAACAACATAAGGATTGTGAAAAGCTAGGTTAGAAACCTCTAATTCCTCTGGCAACCAGCAAGCAGATCTCTCCGTAGTGTAACCGCCTAACATTTCAAGTCTTAGCTGGTTGGTATACTTACAACATCCTTGATCGAATCTCGCGGCAGTTTTGTAGCATTCTTGTATGAGCTCCTGGTTAAGGGGATATCTCATGTAAATGTGTAGTTGAGTAGGCCTATACTCCTATCGTATACCAATCCTTATGCCTTTTTTAGGCTTCCCAGGCATGGGAAAAGTATTAATTGGTCGCTAAAGAAACTTGGTATGAGAAAGATTCTGTATTTACAACTGAACTCGCTTCGTGCATATTGGTTAGAAAAGGCATCATTCAACTTGCAACACACTACCTACTAGATATTGGAAGCAATACATACTTCCGTTCAACTGACAGTGATACGTGTTCGATATGAGGTGCCAATTACTACGTATCGCCTCTAATCTATGGAGAATATAACACGAGCCACAAACCGTATCGCTAGAGTAGCATTGGGACACTTAATTGCCGGGATGTTCACTAACAACCACATTACCTTGATACAGCCAGGATACTTTCCTTGGACAAACAAATCCATTGAAGAGAGACCCATAAGGCTTTGAATGTTCGAGCCTATGCAGGCGCCTTATTGTCATGTTAACCATTTAAGGAATAAAATTTAATTTAAAATTATTTCTGATATTCTTTTTCGTTAACCAACAGACTTTCAAAAATTAAAAATAAATATTTATTGAGATTTCATGTAATGTCAGTCACACACATACACACAGCATCTGCTAAAGCTTTTTTTTGGCTTAAAGTGACATTAAATGTTATTTTGGGGCTTAAATGCTCATTTATTATCGGAAATGCTTCTGCTTTAATTTTTTCCCCCTCCAATACAGTTGTTGATGTTGTTGTTGCTGTTGTTGTTGTTGTTGACTTTGTAGCTGTTCAACCTCATTTACTTCAATGAATAGCTAGAGATGACAGTTAAATTGATGTGATTTACAACATTTTACGAATAACAATCACTCCACTCTACTATCACTATTACTCTCACACTTCCTCTCTCTCTCTCTCTTCTTATGCCTTTCCATTCCTCTTTTCTAATAAGGCGATACAGAACAACAGATTGTCGAATAATTTATAGGAAGTTAAAGTTCGAAAAAAAAAAAAAACTGACAAAATGAGGAAAATACATACAAATGCTGCACATACATACATAAATATACACATATACATACATGGAGTGGTATTTGTAATTGTTTTAATTAATTATTGTTGTTGTTGTCGTCGGTGTTGTTTAATTTATAGATAACAAATACATTCACACACTTGCTGACATCAGAAGATCAATAAAAAGGGTCGTCCATGTAAGTATTTCAAAAATAATGTTAAGTAAAGCACACATACATATATAAACCCTTGAGTACAGTTGACCTATACTTGGCTACAAGTTATTTAAAATTGGTTTCTATTCCGTTTTCGATCTTTCCTTGAAGAAAAGATAGGATAATAGACACCAGATAACCTAAGAAAAAAATTTGCTTTCAGATTAGAAACCTCATAGCAGTTATACTATGACAGTGGCCTTTGGGTACGCATACATACTTACGTGCATAATTCTAGCTTCTCACGCCACTCGTCTTGTGTGTGTTAAGTTTATACATGCATGGCAGGATCTACAGTTTAAAGTCGACTCCGAACGATAGATTTTTGAGAAACTTTTTATTTCACTCTCAGAGTTTATGCCAGAAATCTGATGAGAGGAAGTCGTAGAAGAAATAGCTTTTCATACTTTGTTGGAGATGTCTGACCTGGAGTTTGAACCGTGGCCATACGTCTAATAAGCCAACACACTACCTACTAGACTGCGGCGACTGCGAATGCCTCATAATGACTTCTTTAGACGCTGGGACCTTCTAGGGACCTTCAGTTTAACGGCAACTCCGTATGACAGATTTAAGAAGCTTTTCTAAGCAACTATTTTGACTCTTCGATCCTTTGACAGATTCCCAGGAGTAAACCAACACATCATCAGTTAGATAGTCTAATGCATGGATAAGTCTTGATGGTGCTAGGAATTATTCCAGATCCAGTTTGTTTCATGAGAATCTTGTCCTCTTGCACTTTCATTCGATCATTGGCTTCCAAACACCTTTTCCATTCACAGCAAAAGTCGGTGCCCTATCAGTGCAATGGAAGCTCTTCTCTAGGTAAGGTATAGGGGGCTGAAGGAAAATTTGAAGACATACTTAGGACACATGGACTATTGTTGTCCTTCGTCTGATAAGTTTTGTTCATATCGTCCAAGATCTTTTCCCGGGCTTACCTGTTGGCGTGTTAACAATATGTGAAGAACAGTCTCCTCCTCTTCCTCGCCCTCTACCAGCTTCTGAAGAAAAATGTTTGCCAAGCGCTATGACTGCTCACAGGAAAACCCTGATAGGAAAACCGAATGACACTTAGTGAAATGAGAGGTTTACCAGATCGATGGCTTTGAAATGAAACCCCTAAATGAATAACCCGCTATTGTGTATAAATATGTAAGTGTGTCCCTAATTTTATAAGACCATGCATGATATACTTACTGTTAACGTACTCACTTGACAAACAAGTATTTTCAAAATCACAAATTAAAGGAGAGCCAAGAGAGAGAGAGAGAGAGAGGAAGTGCTTTGGAATTTTCTTGATAAACGTTGTCTTACTTTTAAAATTCATCTTTGAGTTCCTCTCTCTCTCTCTCTCTCTATCTCTGTATAAGTGTGTTTGAGAGGGTGTATGTGTGTGTGCTAGTGTAAGTGTTTCTAATTTATAAAATGGATGATGAATGGCTATTTACACAATGGTTACATAAGAGTGACAAACTTTATTTGACAGTTTCAGTCATTTTATGGATGTTCATTGTTAAATAAATATGACAATCATAGATACCAGCATTTACAAGGTTGTGTGTGTAGTTGTATGTGTATATGGGTGATATGGATTACATAAACATTGAAAGGATTATGAATGCTTACGAATACAGGGTGTTTAATCAATAAAAAAAGAAGTGACATTAATTAGAAGCTTGTAACAGAAAATTCATTATTGCACCCTGTATATACCAACACCACAGTACATAAACATCATTTAATGCCATATCCAATGCGTATACATATTTAAACAATGTTCTCCATTGTCACCCCAGAAAATACTTTGGGCTTTTTGTCTATTGAGTGGTATTTCCACATCCACGCAAACTGACTGACTAAATGAGCACAAGTCACTGTCGCCTTTATGTATCGTGGCTTTTTCAAATCTCTTCCATGAATTAGTATGTGAGTGCTCGTTAATTCACGCCCAACGAGAATTCAAAGATTTCGATAAGTTGCCAGTCTGCTGGGATGTTCACATCTGTATTTTGTGAACGGTATTTAGGCCGGTTTAAAATCGCGTTCCCATTTTAAAAACCCCAAAGAAAGCACTTAATCACTCCCCCTCCATCTGGGTTTAATTATGGTTTCTCGGTATCTCTTTATTTTAACATTTCAAATTAAATTTGTGTAGTCGTGTATGTATGTGTGTTTATACATGCCTTAAATAGCCAAAGACGCTATTGTGCCATTGATAGTCTTACATGTGACACATGCCACATGATAACAAATCGCCATCGATGTCATTAATTATTTGAAGTGTTTTGACGGACAATATTGGCATTTCGTTTAAGGCATTAAGGCATTGAGAAATCAAATTCTGTAATTCCTTTTATTGTTTTAATAACTAACTACTACAACTAATTAACTTATTAATGATCAGATCAAGCGTAGTTCTTTTTTTGAGACGTATAGTCGATAGTGTCTTGACTAATGTGTTCAAAGCTCAGCTCAGACATTGCGAACAAAACGGATGTGAAGAAAGTTATTCTTTTGGGGACTTCCTCTCAGCAGTCTGTTGGCAAAATTCCCATGAAAAGTTTTCTAAAAAATCTTTCGCTCGTAATCGATCTCAAACTGTAGGTCCTGCCATGAAAAAAAAAAACGCACACGCACCATAAATGGTGTGAGAAACAAGGTTCTAATCCTGTCTAAAGGGTTGTGGTGACCAACTAAGTAAGTAAACTTTTCACTGAGCTAAGATCAAGGCTGATAGCCTCGTGAGATCGTCTATTTTGAAACCGATAGAGCCGAATAATCCAATGAAATTAATATAAATTCCGTCCTTCATGTGTCCCTAGCGGGCCGAAGGGTTTTTCTACAATTGGACAGCATTTTTTTCTGTGAGATAGTGAAGTTTGCTGCACAAGAAAGTGGGCAACTCGATTGAATTCATTCGAATTCGTTGTTGTACCAGCTTTTACAAGTGCTTTCTCTAAGTTGCTACCAATTTCTTCCTGTGCAGGAACCCACATAACTCGTTATTTCCTCTACAAACATTCAAAATTATTGGACAATTTTCTACGTGGACTACACACTATTTAGTGTGGTCGCTTTGATAAATATAACCTCGTTATTCACTGCCGTCATCTGTGGTATCGGGCAGTTTAAAGGATTCAACCGATGGAAAGAAAATTCCACATCCGAACTTGTCAGGTGATTTGAAACAGTCGGTGAATATTGGAAGGATATGCTCTGTGAGATTTTATTATAAAAACAGGATCGAGGCTAGTTTTAGTAGGTCCTTCTTGCATTTTAAAGCAATTTAAAGAACCCTAACGCTGTCCCTACAACGAAGATATAAGCAGACACCCTTCGGCCACATATAGGGCCCGTTGTGATGCCACAGTTTCATATTTTCCCCTAGTCCAGTAACCATTCGCAGCTTCCGATGAAGCGACCCAGACTGCCAATATCAATGCATAACAGTTCATCCAGATTATGCAAGTAGTAGGCAGCTAGATGCCTCTTTCTTCTACGGCCAAGTGCCGGGCATGTACGCAGAAGGTAAAGAACAGTTGCATTCTCCTCCTCATCCTTCCTATAATGCATTGCCTCGTAATAATTCCGACAACAGTGCTGAGTCTACTACTAAGGAGTTTAAGCAGAGTTGGCCAGATTTTCTAAACCGTTTTGCCCGTATCCGAAGCTGCCCATCTACACGATTCTATTGGCAATTATAAGCTTGTAGCTACTCAAAGCGATCCCCAATGTCGAACATTCATTAGAGAGTTCGATGGTCGTGTCGCATTGGCTCTGCAGTTCTGATGATTATTACGAAGCAATTCTATTCATTGTCCTGTGCCCTTAGCTGTTCTTCATGCCTTCACATGCATTCGCCATGTTTTTTTTTAAATTAAAAACAAGCCTCACAAAAAAATGCCTGTTCACTTCAATCTCATAACTTCGCAATTTAATTTCTCGTTCAAAAAAAAACAAATGTTTTTTATGGGCTTACAATCTAGACCAGGTAAATAGACTGGCATTTAATGTAAGAAGCTATTTAACTCAACTCAACTCAACTCAATTCAACTCTTTGCCTAGCAGAGTCATGGCAGGAGTAACTTTTTCTTTGCTGTTAATTTAACTACACACTGTTGTTGTGTAAAGGCAGAAGTTAATTTCATAGACAAAAGAAAAGAAAGGAAGATAAGAGGAGGAAGAAGAAGGAGGAGGAATGAATGTAACAACTATATTTCAAATTAATTTATAATTAATTCAAACGTTACTCCACACTGGCCTGTCTGTCTGTTTGTCTGTCCTCCAAGCTAAACAATCAACTCTCTAGCATGCCACTCCTCTACGGCATGCTTATAATCAAAGACCAGAGCTAAAACAAAACCGATAGAATAGAATGGCATGGAAGAAGAGTCCTTCATTTCAAAGCTCTTCTGTTTAGTAACACCGTCTGCCAGTAAAGTTTTTCAACCTGTTGTAGCAGTTCTAATGTTAAAATGTTACTCAAAGTAATGGAATTTCATTGCCTTCCTCGGTCTCGCCTCTCTCTCTCTCTCTCTGTGTGTGTCTCTCTCTCTCTTTGTCTCTCTCTCTCTCTCTACCTCTCTTTGTGTTTTTCTTGTTTTTGTTTTTAGCTCCTGCGGTGTTTACCAGCAGTCTGTGACTTAGCTGACTGGCTACTTAAGAATTCATACGTTTGTAGCTGCAACCGACATTCTCTAACGCTTCTCGTTGCCATTACTGTCTGTTGCCTGATGTTTGGCGTATAGATGTTGAACCTTTGCCTTCGTTAGGTTGCTCTATGGCATTATGATTAAATAAATAAGGCTACACAATCTAAATGAAATATATTTTAATGATGAGAGTTAAATTATGATTGTTTTTTCTTTTGTTTTAAACATATTCACAGTGTACAACATTAAGAGCATACTGAGCATACAGAGAACTTCTCTTTTAATTGGAAAGTGGCTGCAGATGTATAGAAGATAATAAAGAGATGCATTGACCTTCATTTGCGAAAAGGAAATTGAAACATGACTTTGAAGTGGAGCTCAATATGACTACTTCAAGAGTAAATCTACAGAGAGTGCCCTTCGTTAGGTTGTTGGAATGTAGAGAAAGGACTTTCTTG
>QOCX01007450.1:0-10142 GCA_005959815.1 Sarcophaga bullata
ATTGTTGGCTTAGAAAGATTTCGAGAAAACTAGGAAAATATGATATTATGGACGGTCATGTCTGCAAACAGATTTGGTTTCATATTTGAAATCAAAATTACAGACTTTATTAAGAAAAATTTCAGTGTGATCGCAACCCAGTTTAGAGAGATACCAATTGCCGTAGTCTAGTAGGTAGTGTGTTGGCTTATTAGAAGTGAGGCCACGGTTCAAACCTCAGGGCAGACATCTCCAATAAAATGAAATACGAAAACATTTTTCGTAGGCAATTTCGACTCAGCAGGTTTTTGACAAAAACTCTGAGAGTAGAAATCCGTAGTTCTAAATCGACTTTAAACTGTAGGTCCCGCCACTCATGTATAAAATTAACACACACAACATAAAGTGATGAGAGAAACCAGGTCGTAATCCTGACGAAAGGGTTGTTATGTATGTTTCTTTGTTAAATCGTTGCTATTTTGGCATTAAGTTTCAATGGATGATTATAGGGGAGCATTTCGAAATATTGACTGAGTTGTCAGTTAAGAATGTTGTTTATTGGAGCCACCACAATTCTTCTCATTGCCAGCACAAATATTCTCTTTGTTAGCGTTAATTATTTAATTGCTGTGAATGAAAATAGTAATTAGCCTAAATGCGAAGCAGCAGCTTTCACGCTAGTTGTCGCCGTATTGCCTTTAAAATAATTATTTCCGTATGCATTCATGTATTCAACTTTTAAGAGATTGCTGTGTCGCAAATGTTGCGTCTACTATGTTTATAAGTAATGATTTCACACTGTTCTTGTTCCTACTGTTGTATACAAATAATTTATTATAGTTTTCTCTCTTACTCTCTTTCTCTCTCTCTCCCTCTCTCCCTCTAAATATTAATTCTTCTAATGCTACACGTTTTGTGTCTCTTGCCTTGACTGCAATGTTCTATTATACTCACTCTCTCTTTCTCTCTTCTCTCTCTTTCTCTCACTCTTTCTATCTTTCTCTTGTATTTCTCTTTTATATTTTGATTGTATTCATATTGTTGTGTACCTTTATTTATTTATTTTATTATTTACTCTGATATGTTGCATTTGCATGTGTGTTTGTAAGTTTCATCTGTTCCCCTGGTATTTGTATTTGTCTATTCAAGTGCATTAATATTGTGAGAGAGTGTATGTAAGTGGCATTGGCATTGGTATTGTGTTTGTTTTTGAATGCATGTGTGTGTGGGTGTGTGTGTGTGCATTTACATGTTGAAAATAAAATTTTTGGCATCATTTGGAAAATGGTTTTCATTGTAAATCATTTGTTGCCATCAAATTATATTAAAAAGCTTTCATAAAATTTAATAAAAAAAAAGAAAAAACTATTGAAAAAAAAAGATTTTTTAAATAAAAAATAATAAAATAACTGTAATGGTAATACAGGTTTTTTTTATCATGATAAGTTTGTTAGAAATTTTCGATTTTATGCAGTAANTTTTATGCAGTAAGATGAGGATTCTATTGATGCCGACATGGCATTTCGAAAAAATATTTTTTTTTAATGAAAAATGCATTCTTTTCTCTAGACATATTTTGTAGATAAGCTGGTGGATGCAACCCACCAGCCTCATGTGTTCGAATCCTACCAGAGACTCTGGTCTATTGCAGTACACCAAGATGATGTAGTCAGAATTGGACATTGAATCCTCTTCGGCGGGCACTTGATGGATTTTATATTAAAATTTTGTTGTTTCCATATTTCCTCAACTGGGAATACAAAGCAGTTTAATTTGTTTCTTCTGTTGAAAGAGTGTTAATTATGTAGCATTCTATGGATTTAAATGAAATTTAATTTCTTATTATGCTCGTAACAGAACAGCAACAAATTCCTGTTCGTTTCAGTCTATTTAAATTCCAGCCTTTATTCAATGAGTGAGAAAAGCATTTCAATTCTTTACTTCTTTTCACACGCACCCATTGTATAGTTTTAATAAGAAAACAAAACAAAACAAAAAAAAGTTGTTTTCCTTGTTATTCTTTGCAACTATCATGCCATAGAAAATGGATTCATTTAGTCATTCAGGTCGTTTATTTCATTACAATCATTATGCCAGCTATTCAGCCAGCCAGGATATCCCTCATTACTATTCGAGCCACCCTCTGTTGTAAATACAAAATTATGCACACCACACACGCACACACTGACAGTCAAGTCATGAAGTTAATGGAGAATGAAAACAGCCAAGGCAACTAACACATTTTTGTTGTAGTTGTAGTTGTAGTTGTAGATGTAGTTGTAGTTATAGTTGTAGTTGCAGTTGCATGTTTTAGAAAATTTTCAAAATTTAATTTTAATTATTGTCAGCACACAAACAACACACACACAAACTCACAAAACACTAAAACGTCCATTTAACTCAATTAAATTCATCATCATTATCATAATCATCATCATCATCATCATCACTACTAACATCATTATCGCCATTACAGGGAAAAAAAACTATATAGACACAGCAGACGGAAAGACCCATCGAACGAACTAGTGAACGACGAACTAACGAACGAACGAACGAACGAACAAAACGGAAATACAATTAAAACAACTTGTCTGCCAATACGTCTAAATGCTTTTCTCTTTCGCTCGCTCTCTCTCTCTCTCTCTCTTTTATTTACAACAATTTGATATTGTTATTCCACAGGCAAAAGCAACAACACCAATAACACTAGCAGAAACAATACAAACTACTCAACATAATTATTTTGTTTTTCCCTCTCCCCCCCATAAATTTTGATACACAATTCCTAATGATACAACATATTTGTTGTCAGTGTTTCTGTATGAAAGTCATTGAAAACTGTGTTGAATTACAATTTCGTTGCCGTTTCTGTTTCAATTTGAAAATAAAAATTAAAAAAAAAGAAATGTTTTCCTGCATTCTACTCATTTGCAGAGATCATTAAAGTTTCGAAAAATTTGACGGCAGGCAAATATTTTTTACTAAATTGTAGGCCGTCCATCAGGGCTGAGTAGTAGTACTGTAAGGTTTTTTTTGTTAATTTTTTTCGTGGTGCGTTTGTTTTTGTAAAGCAGCTGCTCTCAATTGTTATAATTTTTCTACAAAAAAAAAGGAAGAAAAAATGTGAGAAAAAAAATGTAAAAATTGTGTCAGATTTTTAAAAATGCATAATGAACTGCATTGCAAGAGAAGAAAACTGAATTAAAAGTTAAAGACTGTAACGAATTTAGAGGCATACTACTTTACTTTACTACTTTACGAGCTGCTCTCATGTTGTGAGTGTTAAGTTTCAACCACGCAATGTTTAAAAATGGAGTCTGGAAGGCTTTACCAAATAGCTCATCCAGAGAACCGTCTGAACTTTTAATATAAACAGCGAATATCATTGAAGGCCGGTCTTTTATGAAACAGTAGGACTCAATAAGCGGGTTTGCTCTCTGATGTATGCTCTAGTGTAGTTTTGAGGCCAATGGCAGAGGCAAACAATCATCTCATATCTTGTTGCAGCAGGTTAAATCACAATCTAAAATGGAAAACCTTAATTAATGAATGTGAATTAAACTGAAGAAAATGTAATAAAGAATGAAGAAGATACGTAGTGACCCTGTTATAATCCTGGAAAGTAAGGAAAAGATTTAAAGCGCTTCGATCTAATTTTGACAAAAGTAATCACAAACACAGATCACGTTTTCATTCGTTTGTTTTTCATTACCTTTTTTTCTCTTTGCTAGTGTCTATTCGGCCAAAGAAGTCTTGTTTTTATGGAACAAAATCTTATTCTTCAAACTCCTACACAGGATTCAAGCGCATCTTATGCAATGCTAAACATAGATTTCTCAGGAGGCAACCAGCATAACCAGGCAGCTAGTACAAGTTTTCTGTCATTTCTGTCCGATTTTTTTTTTTTGTTGTGTGGTAAATTTTTTTTTCCACACATAATAGTCATGTGTTGTTACCAATTTGTTTGCAATTGAAAAATATTCACCATTTCCATGTAAATATGACCCATAAAATGTTTGTAATCTCATCTGTTTCCAACTGGTACGTGAAATATTATTCTTTAGAAAATATTATGCATACGAGGCTGGGCACAAAAATTTTAAGAAACTTTTCATTTCGTTTCAAAGAAAATCGAATAAAATTATGCTACGGCTGACGTTGAAATTTTTGATTCTTAATACAAGCATAAGTAGTGGTGTACGTATGAATAATGTATGTATGTATGAGTGAGTAAATGAAAGTAGTGTAGAAAAGAGGGTATGTGTGTGTGTTTGTACTCTTTGAAGTTCTCAATGCTGCAAAATGACTTTTAACAGTTATTTTCCTGCTCTTCTTTGTTTTCTTTCTTGTTTTTTCTTTGCTTTGTGTTCCTATAATACCTTATTATCTTTATTAAAATGTAAACAACACACACAAAAAGATAGAGAGAGAGAGGGAGAAAGAGAGATAGATAGATAGATAAAGAGAGAAATAAAACAGTAAAGAAGAAAAATGGAAAAGAAAAGCTAACAATAGAGAGAGAGAGGGAAAACAAAACTTAATGCACTCTATGAGTGAGCACGTGTGTGTAATTGTGTAGAATTTTTAGAGCACATAAGAAATGAGTCTAAAGGGAAACAGGAAATGAGGTTAAGTGTGTTTTGTGTGTGTGTGTGCGTTTGGATGTGTAGATGTATGGGTATGTCAGTATTAAAATATATGTTGACAGATAATTAAGTTTTAACTTTAACACTAACGTAGTACTTTTTGCTGTTATTTTTGTTGCTCTTTCATTCATTCCTTGCTGTTGATAAATTTCATTCACTTTGTTACTTCGTTATTATCCAGTTTAACATTGACTTGTTCTTTTCCTCTTTCTTCCTTTTTTCGACTTCCTCGCTAAGGATGTTTATTTATATTTTCGTTGTTGTTGTTGTTGTTGTTTTAGTTGTCTTTTATTATTATTTCCTGGAGTTTCCTATTGTTTTTTTTTTTATTTTTTTGTTCCTTTTTGCGGGCTTAAAATAATTCATTTTTGTTGAGTAAATTCTAATTTCAATTCATTATATGCATTCTAACATACACACATACACACATACCAACTTACACTTGCAAAATAATGGAAAACTTAACACACAAGAGTTCATTGCACCTGGTGGATGAAACGATATGCAACGTTTAAAGCGTAAATTTATTGTTTCGTTACAAGTTAAGGAATTTGCCAAGAAGAATAAAAAATCTGTGTTAATATTCAATTTTTTTAAAATAGAAAAATTAGTAAAGCATATGTTAATCATGTTGAATTTAAAACACCAAAGTATACAACACAGCGAAGCAATGCAATTTGGGGCACAATATTTCTGTTGAGTGTTTAACTTGAAAACACGCTATTGTTGTGCAATTTTGTCTATTTATTGTATGACATTAAGGCAATATAAAGTTATTAAGAGACTTTAAAAATTTTGCCACAATATAAGCCCCATTTTAATCGGCTGATTATGCTAACTCGTCCTTACTTAATTGGTCATTACAACAATTTAGTCAAGATTATGATGCAGTTTCTCACACCCCCCATTTTAAGGTGGTAAGTGCTATGACCTACAGTTTAATGTCGACTTCGAAATACAGATTTTTGTCGAGAGAAGTAGTCTCCAAAGAAATATTTTTTTCATATTCGTTTTGTTCGAGATGTCTGAGTCAGGGCTTTGAATCAACTGCCTGGCGATTAGTAAGCCAACATAATATACTGAGACTAACCATAAAGATGATATAAATATAAGAGAACTAGAAGTAGAAGTAAAGTTTGTTTTGTATTCAAAGAAAAGATGGCATTGGGCAAAATGTGAACAGATCTGAACCCGTAATATTCCATCATGACAACATTCGGCCACATGTTGTAAGATGATGATGCAGTTCGTTCGTTCTTGTAACAGTTCCTTTGAAGCACATTCTTCATCTTCAATTTTGGAATTATTCCTACCGCTTGCTTCACTACATCGGTCCAAGTCTGTCCTATTTCACTTAGATTAAATGGCATGCCTTAGATATGGTAAATTATTGCCCTTAAACAAATGTTTTATCACCATTTATGGATAAATTTCATAGTGGCAGTGAATATTCTAAATTTAAAGTTTAAAATGCCATAACAAAGTGTACAATTGATTCGGTATAGCCGCACAATTATCTTCTATTTCATCTATTCTATCAAGTAATAGAGCGTCACATTTATTGTTTCCTATTTTTCGTTTTTATCCCAAGCAAATCCTTAGGAAGTGCCAACGACTTCATGAGACTTTTAATACCCATCAGTGGTAGTTTTTTTTCCTGAATTTTTTCTTTTTTTTCTAATTTTGTAATCGTCCTACGTTATCTGAAGACACAATGTAAGTAAATTGTCTGTCTTTTGGCGTTTGGCTTTTTGCCGTTAACAAGCTATGCTCTACAAAGCAAATAAACTCCACAAACATGGTGGCTAAATGGATGGCCCCAAGTGTTAAAATGTGTTAAAAAGTCTTGCAATTTAATTCAGCATAGAAAACGCCCTTCAAATACACCCACTCATCCATAAAAGAGAGGTTGTGAAGGGCGGTGTGATAGTTGAGATAGAAAGAGGCATTAACTGCATAAAAAGTCATTTGCAACACAACTTTAAGCCACAATTCTTAGACAGTGTAACAACTACTATAAAAGTATAATGAGAGAGAGATAAAGAAGCAAAAAGGGAAAGCGATTGGAAGTAGGAGTGGGAGTAGCAATAAAAGGAAATTCATTAGAGTGTCTTGCCATGGTTTTACAAATTGCAGCAACAGATAACAACAGTAGACTTTAAACAGCTTAACTTGGCTTTGTTGCAGGTAAAAGCAATTAAAATCCAAATCGTTTTTGTCTTATTTTTCGCCGACTAAAATAAAAATAATCTGCTCCGATAGGAACAAAAAAAAAGAAAAAATGCGGTCTTAATTGAAACCCGATAAAGAGAAAAATTATTCTGGTGTCCGTATAACATACTGTTGACCCCATTTCTTAAGAATATTTTGTAATCAGTTTTATGTCAAGAAGAAACACAGGCCAACATGAACAAGAGAAATGCGGAATGCGACAGCAAAAATTTAATTAAAAGCCATTTTACTGACTTTTGACTTTACAGTTCAATTATCCGTTAAGAAATGACATCGCAATGCCTTTTGGGCACTGAAATGGCAATCAAAATTGAGATGAATTGCAATTCTTTAGATACTTATATGAGGGCTTCACTTGCTAAGTAATAAGACAACAATCAGGAGATGAATCCCACCTATGCAGTACATTGTATTGGATTTTCCGAGAGTACATTACAGGTGAAGGGAAAGTGGAAGTACGATGCGACAAATTAGTGTTGACCACTAGTGTTATATCTTTGTCATCAGTTTGATTTTGAGAAATACAACACTCACGTATTGGCCCATATTCGGAAATTTAATTTATTCTTGATTTTATTTTGCAGCAGTTCAACATTATTTTTTTTCAAATTTATTTCACTAAACTAAGCAGGCAGTTTCTTTCAGTGTAAACCCTCTGTACTGTAGTCAATTTAATTGCAGACAATTAAACCACATTTACTGTGATAACCAGTTAGCGGACTACTTTAATACTTTTTTATTATTGTGCTCTTTCAATTTCGATTATTATCACAATGTTGTTGTTTTATAATATGAATAATGTTTTACAATTAATGGTGGCTTTTTTTCTCTCTCCACTTTACTCTCTCTCACTCTCTGGCTCTTTACTAATGTCATGCAAATTATTCATTGATTCATCCACAATCATAACCACAGCTTGACAACTGGAATTAAATGATGATGGGAATGAAGTGAATATGCAAATGTAAACAATGTAAGAACGTGTATAACATTGTATTACATTTGTGTATTGTAAAATCAGATGTAAAAGGAAATAATTAGACAGATTATATTGCAAATTGTCATTTTACACCAATACCACAATCTATATCTTTGTGCATATACGCACACACACACAAATAATTTCATAATGTCTTGTAGTATTGAAAAATAACTTAAACTTACTAAAGCATGGCATGACATGATATACCACTGGCACATTATATTACTTTGCATATGTAGTTGTCGAATAAGAAAGTAATTCTCGAACGAACCATTTTTGTGTCTGTTGCGTACACAATGTTAAACTTAAGCATGGAATATGATTTCTATTGCTCCGATAACTCGATGAATTTTCGATAACTTATTCGAAACGTCGATTACGTTCAAGGCCCAAAATCAAAAAATTGAACAAAATACTTGCTTGTTGTTAATTAACTTGGTTTTGTTAATTTGTTAAATTGGAAAACCGTTGCTGCAATAAATTGATCAACTTCAGTTCGGTTCAGGTATAATCCGGGAAGAACTCCAACCTCAACCAACTGGCCAACCTGGATGTAAGAATTCTGAACTATTTTTTCGCTCGTTTTGCATATTGCAGTCGCCATAGTGATGGATGTGAGGCCGCGGTTTAACTCCAGCTGGTACCTCTCAAATAAACGAAACATGAAAACATATTTCTTTGCGCGACTGAAAATGAATAAAATTACCATGAAAAGTATTTCAAAAATCTGTTATTCGCACTGGATTTTAAACTGTTGATCACAGCTACTCATGAATAAAATTAAGACACACAACATTAGGTGGTGTGTAAAGCTAGGTTGTAATCCTGACTGAAGGATTGTAATGACGAATTAAGTGAATAAGTATGTAACTTTGCGAAATTGGTTATAATTGAGAGTCGTAGACTAGAAGATGTTAACAGAAGAGTTTTAGAATAGAAGAGCGAGAGTGGTAAGCAGTAGTGATAGTTGTAACTATTCTGCTATTAATACGAATAGTATAGTCACTTAGAAAATTTGATATAAATTCACTACTCGTATGATAATGCGAAAAAAAATGCGTCTACAATATGCATTAAGATTTAGTGATACAGTGCAAGTGGTAGTGAAACTCTCTTGATGGCAAAAAAAAAATTGATAAACTAAAGAACTGTTTGAAAATCTATTAAATTAAGTAATGAAGATACTCTAAGAGATCGTAGATAATGATAGCAAATATGTACTTGAAGAAAATTAATTTTCGTCAAGGAAATTTAATATCCATAATTCCCGCACATGTCGTTTTTGCAAATTTCAACAGAACTATTAAAAGAAAAAAAAAATGCACTAAAATTGTTATTAAAGGAAATTGTACAATATTTTCCCATTCTTTTGGTATTTGGTTTTTATTTTAAATAAAACATCACAGCCATAAAAACCACCAACAATCTAAAACATTTCAGTGAATAATAGTAACAATATCAAAATGGATGTTTTATATGCTTCTTCTTTACATTGTATTACATATTTACAAAAATATCTTTATTCGGATTTTTTGTGGAAGAGGGGAGAAGATATTTTTATGGTTTTGTTTCTCAAACTATTGCTTGTTTGCTTCATGTGCTTAGGCAATAACCACAGATGCAAGGACGACTAAATAAAATGTTTATTTTGCACAGATTCTTTCCTATCGTTGAACAATTTTCACAGCAGACGTTATGGAAAAGAAAATAAGAATAACGACAAGCACATGCAAATTAAAATGTAAAATACATGTTTATTGAAAATATCCATTTCAAAATGCTTTAAAATACTTTAAAACATTGAATATTACTTGAAATATAAATTAAAACTCAAATTGCATTTCAATTTCATTAAAAAAAATTTCACACTCTTTATCCTTGCAGTAGTTAATGCAGTTTTCCCTTTTATTGCCTTACATTTTCACATTTCTTTTACGCCTTTTAATAGGCAACTATTTTACAAATTACTGTGTTTGACCCAATTTTTCTTCATCTTCTTTTTATTTTCTTATTTGCTTTTATACACAAACAAATAAATGAGTGAGTTCACACGTTTATACACACACACATGCAAACAAGCATGCTGCAATATAAACAAATGCTACACACATATGCACACACACATAATAACAAAACAATAACAATTGAAACACACAAAGAAATGAGAATATAAAGCCCTGTTATGTTCTATACAAATATGGCCGTGCATACCATATTTGCTTAAGCAGAAGGCATACATTTGTTTAATCCTGTGTGTGTGTGCGTGTGTGTGTTTTCACAGACATGTCAATAGTTGTAAT
>QOCX01007451.1:0-10141 GCA_005959815.1 Sarcophaga bullata
TGTATGTATGTAATCCCAAATTCGACAATTTTGTTTGCATACGTAAACGTAAATGGGCCTAATCGCTAAAGATATTTTGTCCAGGAAAATTAGGGTACAAATTAAAGGCCTTTTAATTTCTAAAATTCTATAACGAAAATGTAACAATTTTAACCTTCTCCCGAATTAGAGCTTGAATTAGTCGTGTTGTTTGGTTGACCTACACTTACGCTCATAACTACCATCAGCGCTAATAAATACCAGGAGACGCCGATTTGAGGATTCTCCACGTTACGTGAATAGAAAGAGGCGCTATTATACTGTAGTTTAATTCGTTGAACATAACATTCAGACGATAAGTGTTTGCTAAGTACAGTTAGGAGTCTATTCCATACAGTAAGCTATTACCGACCTACAGCGCAGGATATTATATTCGAGCGATGTTAACCTCAACCCCTCTTGCAGTTTGCATTCAAGTAATAGTTGGCCCTGTCAAAATATGATTCATTCGCAGAGAAACGTGATTAGCGGGACCGTGTCCGCAAAATAAGTCTCAATTCATCTAGTCTAGGAGATGATTTGTTTGCTTAGTTGACAGGAATCCAGTGTTTCAACCACAACCTAGATATCCTGAAAACNTAGATATCCTGAAAACTTATTCAGTTTTCTGAAATCTCTCATCAATCTAGAGGTTGTTAAATGTGATCGAAGGGATCGAACAGACACTGATGACCAGAGTTAACATGCATCTTAGTTCATAAGATTTCTCAGATCTGTTTGTAGATCAACGTCTTGCGTAACATTTATCTGTGCTTGTAGAGTAGTTGATGTGCTCTTACTCACGTTAAGTGCAGCCACCAGTTTGACACCTATTGTGATCTATTAGCGAATTATATCGACTGATATTGTATTTAAGTCACGCTAATCTCGAGCTATTTTTAAGTTTTCCTCACTCAAGTCGATCCTATCAGAGTCATATGCTTTGTGGACCAAATTGTCTATCCGTTCACTTGCATAGAACCGAACCAACGGGTTTGTGTCCACGAAATGAGTGTTAATGTTATCAAGTCATTCAATTTTCTACTCTCTCTTACCATGCGATAGACCCTATCAGAGTCATATACTTTATGGACGATATTGTCTATCCGTTATCCGTTCACTTGCATAGAACCGAACAAATGGGTTTGTGTCTGAGACATGAGCTGAATGTTATCACGTCATTCAATTTTCTACAATTTCTTGCCAACCCATAAGGCGTAGGTGTTAAAGTGTGATCAAAGGAAAGAATAGACCACCCTTACGGCCATAGTTACTTAGTTAGAAAACTTGTTCGGGTACATCCGACATTACTTTTGCCTATGTTCCCTGACTAGCCGTTGTATTGTGAAAAATCCCATTTGAAGTATAATCCCGAACGAACTCAACGGGATTGTAAAGCATTTCCATTCTTAACACCCAGACTGCTTACAAAATAAGTAAGCCTAGTAAGTAGTGTATAGGCTGGCTAGACATAGGGGCACGGTTCAAACCCCAGCTCAGACATCTCCAACAGCATGGATTAAGAAAAACTATTCTTCTCCATCAATCACAAGACTCAGATCTATGTTCAGCTCCAAGCAATGTAGAGGGATTGCGCAACCAAGTCCAAAGAACTTTAAAGAATACTTTAGTCGGAGGAACATTAAGCAATGGATGCGTAGATCATGTTAAGCTTTTCATAGGATTTCCAATCAAAATGAATTCCAAAATCTAATTTAATATTCCATTTGGTAATCAATGACCAGGGAATCCTTGTCATCTACAATAAACTTGTAATTCCCATATTTAAAGATTCTCTGTGTGTGGTTCTTCTAATCATTGTAACTCCTCTAATCATTTTTCTAAGTCAAATAGAAAGAACACTTTGTGCGTGTGTGTGTGGCATAAATCTTAATTTAATTATTTTGGGGGGGGGTGGGGGGTATAATTAAAGTAATTGCTTCTTCCGGCCTTTAAAATATTTTCGATTTGAATTTATTTGCAAAGAATTCTTAACGAAAAATAATTGCAAATACCAGCCAGCCCATAAACAAAATGAACAATAAATTCAATTGGAATTAAATTGTCTTCTCTGTTCTGTTCTTCTTCTGTTGCCATTTCATACCATTCTGTCTTCTCTGTTCTGTTTCATTTTATTTTATTTACTAAACGACAGATTTTGCATAATCGGCAAATGATATCCATGAACTGAAAACAAATCGAAATTAAGTGCTTGAATTAGAAATTGAAGGGAAATGAAAAGAGAAGATTTTTCTGATTTCCTTAGGCGGGGGGGTGTATTGCAGGGGAGGTAGTGTAACATCAAACATTTAAAATGATTAAGAAACTAAAGCCAAACGAGATTTTATGATTAAAAGATTTCTGAAATATATTACAGGCGAAATTAAATCAATTGAATTGAAGTATTGAAAATTTATCGCCGCTAAAGTTCGTTTATGTGATGCCCTACAGTCCATGCAGTAAAACAGTTGATTAGACAGGAAAGTTCATTAGCAGTCGTTTGTATTTGCCAATCTACACATACACACAACACTAACTAATCATTACAAAATTTATCAGCGGCTTACGATCTAGTTGCCATACCACCGTATGTTGTGTGGTGTTAATTGTGTTACATAAGTGTATACAAACTGTAGCGTTCCGTCAGTTTGAATCGGTTCCGAACTGCACAGATACCTTGTAAAGAAAGCGTTTTCATGGCAATTGTATTTACTCTCAGGAAAGCTCTTTGGCCAGAAACCGCTGAGAGGGCTAGATTCTGTAAGGAATATTTTTTTATATTTGTTTTGTCAAGATGTCGTAACCTGCGGATTTGAACCTTGGCTTCATATCTAATACGCCAAAACACTAGCTACTAGACTACGGCGATTTGTTTTATTGCAATTGCTGAGGCTTTTTCATCTTAAACGAGATGATTATGAGGCTCTGAAATCATTAAGAAATTAGAAAGTCAAGAATAGATGATTAAAATAGGGGGTCATAAGCTGTACATGTTGCTCTCAACGACGAAAGCACATTTTACTTGAGGTGAATAGCTATAAACCCAAGGAGCCCGGGTATACTGATGATTCAAGAGCGGATCTTGGGACAGAAGCAGAAATTTTTTATGAAATATTCCGTGGCCATTGAGAAATTCGTAGATAAACGGTATTCAACCTGGATAGGATGTATAAAATTCAGGTCATAAGCAATATTATCTGACACTCAGGCTGCTATTTGAGCACTCGGGTTTTATGTGAGGTTAAATCGTAGACGGCATCGGACTGTCTGATTAAACTACATCGGCTAGGTAGGGAAAATGAGAACACACTCTACTCTACTGAGACCCAGGTTATATGGAACTTTCTGATCTAGCAAAGGGGATAGTTTAACAGCCTTTGATGGAATCAGAAATCTTCTCAAACCAAATGGATTTAAGGCAAACAAAACATTTGTAGGGAAACTATCATCATGCATCAGACTATCCAGGAATATGTTGAGGTTGCTAATTGAAATTTTTGGAAGGGCACTGTATACTCAAAGCATATTTGTTCACGCTAGGTATATGGGCCCCAGTATGCCATTAGATGACTGAATTTTGAAATTTATTTTTAAGCACAGAAGAAGTATGTGTTACCTCTTATAAGATAAATAAATAATTAGGGGTTGAAATAAATTACAAGCGAAAGAATGAGAATCAAAATTATTATTTCTTTTTTACATGCGAGCGCAACGTATACTAGAAGCTCTTTGTAGTGATGTTTACCTAGACGTGAGGCCATGGATTCAAACTGAATCCAGGCATCTCCAACAAGGCAAAATATACAAACAAATAATTTCTTGGGCGACTTTCCCCTTGAAGATTTCAGGAAAAAAACCACTGAGAAGTAAAATCGCCATGAAATGTTTCTCGAAAACCTGTCATTCGCTGTCAACTTTAAACTGTATATATAAAATTAACACACACCACATAAGTGGTGTGAGAAGCTAGGTTGTAAGCCCGACTGAAGGCTTGTAATCAGCAATTATGTATGTTATGCGTGTATATTTGCTTTTCTATGCAAAATTTATTTCACAATTCTTTTTCGTTAAATTCCATCAAGCAATAGTTTTCCATCAACCCCTAATATTTGTCCAAAAACCACACAAAAAAAACAAAGAGAATTTAGTGATTATGTGTGGCTTAATATAAAGACAGACAGAATAGTGATTTAAAGAAAAGAAAAACAAAAAACAACCGAAAGATGATAAAAGAGGAGGTCAGTAAAGCAGGGCTCGTAAATGTTTTGTTTTCAAATGATAAGACGGAACAATAAACACAATTAACAATAACACACACATACATACATACAAATACGTATGTATATACGGTTTATGTTATCAGTTAAGTATAGAACCAGGCAGTCATCAACAGACCACAAACTTCAGGTAAAATTTTAAACAATTGATCACACACACTTACACACACAGGGTATTGTTTCAATTTAAAGCTTTTAATTGTTTTAAAGTGAAACAAATAAAATTGCTTGCGTTATAAAAATAACACACGATTCTTAAGTTATTAAATATTAAATTATAATAAACGCATGGATGATTTATTAAACTTCGAAATCTCATTAAGGATTGTATGTAACACCAAAGCTAGGCAATAATTTATTACGCGCGATTATAGCGTTTGTTTCCTCGCAGATACTCCTGTTGATATCTCCTCCTGTTGTTAGTCTGCTTATTGCTGGCAGATTTGGTTGTATTATGTGAGTATGGTGGTGTACTGGGTTGTTGTCATGTTTTTAGGTGACAAAATTTATTACTCATGTTCTCCAGAAAACGGTACTTCATATACGAATTCCATTGCATCATAGTAATCTGATGTTATCGAATTCATGACGGACTTCTCTATTTGTCTAGAGTACTTTATCTTCAGCTTGACACCCTTTAACCATGTTTACAACCTAGCTTCTCAGTCCACTTATCTTGTATATTAATTCTATCTATGAGTGCCAACAACAACAATTTAAAGTCGTCTGCAAACGCCAAGATATTTAAGATACTTTTCAAGACGTTTTTAACCTATTCTCATCAGATTTCTAGAAAAATCTCTGAGAGGAAGTCGTTGGAAGAAACATTTTCCTTTATATTTCGTTATGTTCGAGATATTTGGCTTAGGGTTTGAATCACGGTCCCATGTCTAATAAGCCAACACACTAGCTACTAGACCACGACAATGTCGTTTCAAATTATTTTAAAGGTCCGTAAGCTTACTGAAGCCTATAGGCTCCCTCTTGAGATTGAGTATCCTCCAGGCTGAAATGTTACGGTAACTAGGGGCCTGTGATGTTGGATTGGGAATGGATTGCACTGGATGATTGAGTAGTGAAGCTATGTGGGCGTTGAGTTTATCTTAATAGCACTGTAGGAGCATTATGCTTGGCCCGACTCTGGTTTTAGTTGATAGTAAAGTTCTTATAAAATTCTTAAAACGTACCGTTAAACTGATAGCATGTAAGCTGTCACGAAATGATGCGACACAAAATGTAGGCCTATTTAGTACTGCTTCGTCCTGGCCCATTGAATTACCGTACGGAAAATGTATCCATGCTTTATGGTGAAAGAATATTGAATCAGAGTAATGAATCTCTAGGATCTTGATAGGTTTTTTTTATATGGTGAGTGAACTCTGAAGACAAGGACTAGCTTTTGGGGAACAGACAGCCAAGTTTTTGGTTATTTCTGGAAATGTAGGAGAGCCTAAATCACTCGTGTATATTCTGCCCTTGTGTTATGCGGTACCTTTCTGGCATACTTTAAAGACGGGAAAGTGCCTTATCAAAAAGGTGGTCGAGATGATTAATCATATGACTTCTGGAACAATGGAAATTAATATCTTTTAGGATAGTCTAAGAATGATTTGGGTCTGCATACGGTGGTTATTGGAACGACTAGATAGGAATAGATTTTCAATAATAAAACTAACAGGCTAACAGGCAATCATGGCAGACAAGTTTTCTGGTGTATAGTGGTATATACTTTCATACATACATAATTGGTGATTACAATCCTTCGGTCAAGGTTATGTCCTAGCATCACACAGCACTTATGGTGTGTTTGTTTAATTGAACGCTGGAATCTACTGTTTAAACTCGATTCTCGAACTCGAACGACAAGATTTTTGAGAAGCTTTTCATGGCGATTTGATTTACTCCCAAAGTTTGAACCAGAAGCCTGTTGAGAGGAAGTTGCCGAAGAAATATTTTTTTTCAATACTTCGTTTTGATCGATATGTCTGACCTGGGGTTTGAATCATGGCCTCACAATGGCTCCAACCTAAACCCCAACGAGCTAGCGTCATGGGTGTCCAGATCATACAACTTCAGGTCAAAACAAGAAAAAAATTGATTAATCACCAGACGTCGGCACCAATATTCCCGGATGCCGAACATCTTCGGCTTTTACACATATAAAGACGAACAGCAACATTTTTTAAAAAAGAACGTAAAATTGCAATCAATTGCTTGGCAGCTTCTAAAGAAAAATGTTAATTTCGCTTTTTTCGGGTTTCAATAATACACCAAAAAAAAAAAAAAATACACAGTAGGATTCACTATTTTCTGATAGATTCATAATAACAATGGGAAATGTTTACAATAACAATGGGAAATGATTTAATTTTTTGGAAGAATTTTTGTCAAGTTAAATACACAGTCTTTAGGGATTTGGCGCAGTACAGTTCTTGTATGTTTACCACCACATATACGAGTACATAGTAATAGGTTACACTTGAAAATATTACTAACAAATTTGCTCTGGGCTATACTATATTCACCTTTTTTTCTGGTTCTCTTTGTGCCGTCTCTTGTTTATAACCCCATATCTCCGGCAGACTAATGGAAAAATTCACCAGAATAAGCGCTTCCTACATTTAAATTTAATTTCAACAAAGTGTGTGGAAGTCATTGCAGTTTTTATTTGTTTTAAAGACCATTAGGTGTGGCTATATACCATAAATCTACAAATCTCCCTCACAGCTCCGAAATGTCAAATTTTCCAAGACTCAGGCATATAGATCAGCTTGAATTTGACCGTGGTTTGTGGCTTATTCTCGTACAACAGCGACTTAATAGCGGTGGACAGTTCACATCATCTCCACATGATTTGATCATGTCCTCAAAGCGTCCAATTCAGAACAAAAGAAATTGGTGATTATTGTTCTTAGCGCTCGCAGTTGACAGTGATAGCCTGGTCAAGGTCGTTGTCAAACAAATATGGACCGATGACGCCTCCAGCAGAAAATCCACAGCAAATAGTAACATTTTCGGGACGCATTGGACGCTCTTATCATGCTCTGTTTGTGCCGGGTCTCTGGACCTATAACAATTGCAGTTGAGTTCTCCAGGCAATATATACTGATGATTTTACCAGTCTAAAATCCACACCAAATAGTGATTCTATCGGCATGTATTTTCATGTATTGGACTCTCTTGGATCTCATGTGAATTAGTATCGCCCCAAACTCAATAATTTTTTTCATATTTTCTTTTGTTGGAGATGTTAGACATGAGGTTTGAACCAGATATCGGCAATGAGTTTTAAAAAGATGAGTAGATTCGAATCATACCCATAATATCTGATACTTATACGCATTCATACTTATTTTAATATCATGGAACCTCTACTCATGTTCAAAGTTCGAAGTACTCATCATACTCATACTTACCAACACGTATGATGTTGTTGATTTAGCCTCTCCATAACTCAACATATGCACGACTTACAACAAACTAAGTACGATTCGAGTACGAACACTAAAGTACTCACTAGAAGGTTGTATGTTTGTTCTGTCCTTCTTGCTTATGTGTCTTTTTTCTTTTGTTGTAAATACAACAATAACTAAGACTGTAAATTTTGGTAAATGATTCGAGTTATTCGAATCATTTATGAGTATTTTTCCGTATTTTTTCTAAATTTATGAATCTGAATGAGTTGGCGTATGAATCAAACATATTTCGAATGTTATAAGTTCGATTCAACGCTCTACTCATACTCATTGCAACATGTACTTATAAATCAGCGTTGTTGGGAGTATAAATGAATCAGAAGTAGTTAATTTCCAATACTGTTGACACACTCATATTTAAAATTTCAGGAGTACTTATGAGTAGCGAAAAAATTATTCATTGCCGATCTCTGGTTTGAACTGAAAGCACTAGCTACTAGACTATGGTGAATTCGTAGTGTATAGGCCCTTGTATATTGCATTTTACTGTTCTGAGACCTGCAAAATGCGTAGAATATACATCCCTTTCAGCTTCAAAAGCAGTTCTTACGACATAACAGATGGCAATGCTTTCTGTTTTCTATACTTTTTGTGACTAAATTAACACCATAATTGTAAAGCACATTATGGCCATTTGATTATCCTTCTCTCAATAGGCATTTTATTAAAGAAAAAAAAATTTCTTTTTCCTTTTTTAATTTCAAATTTATTTCTCAATTTCCTTAATTCCTGTCCTGTCCTATCCTGTCTTGGGATAGCATATCATCATCATTTGTAACATTATTATCAGGAGTATTACTGTGCCCCAAAAAAAAAAATGAAATTATGGTTCAAAGGGGATTCCAGCGCTGTGTTACGTATTTGCACACTCTATGGTTACCATTTAAATTCTCCATTATACGAGTATTTCATAAATGTTTTCATATTCCCCATCACCGTTCTTCCACATCCAATACTTTTATGCTTGACCCACAAGCTTTATTTATAGTTTAAATCTACCTAATGACCCAAATTCCTTTTTAACAAAGTGATTATGATTAAAAAATTTATTGAAAAAAAAATGTGAAAATGAAAATGAAAATGAACTGGAACATGTCCAGAAGGCCTATTTAATTACAAATTAACATAACAGGAACAACAGACTGTCGATGTTGCCCTGGCTCGACTCCAAACTGCCATCAGCAGCAACACAGAATATAATAATGAAGCAAGAACAAGAATGGAAATACAAATTATGCCACCTCAATTATTTCTGTCATAATTTTTTTATATTTCATTTAATCCTCCGTCTCTCTCGTCTCTCTGTTTTTCTCTATGAAGTTCCTTGTCTTCCTTTATTGCTTTTTGCTTTTTTTGGCGTTTCCTAAGTGGAAACAGAAGAGAAAAATAAAATGAAAAAAGAGCGAAAAACAACAGGACAACAGGACAACATATTCATTAACTTGGCATAATGATACAACAGAACAGAACAGAACACAACCACACTAACGCACAGCATGCTAACGAGAGTCAATGTCCCTTATTTATGGTATACTAGGCTAAAACACACAGGGCAAGAGAGCAAAAAGAGAAAATAACGGGGAAATGATTAATAATCCACACATAAAATTTGCCTGTTTATGTATGCTACCACTACCACTACTACTACTACTGTACAACAGCAGTATAAATCGATTAATTTACACTTTAACCACTACAACCTTATTTTATTTATTGTTTATAACACGCTGTTAAATAGTGTGTGTGTATATAAATATAAAATAAATTGCGAGAAAATAAATTGAAAGGGAGAACACGAGAGCGACAGGGAGAGAGAGAGAGAGAGAGAGAGAGAGAGAGATAGAGAGAGAGAGATAGAGAGAGAGAGAGAGAGAGTAGAGAGATAGAGAGAGAGAGAGAGAGAGATAGAGAGAGAGAGAGAGAGAGAGAGAGAGTATTTATTATGAATCAATAAACGTTGATTTAAATAAACGAGTTCGTTTAGATTTTTTTTTTCTAATTTCCTATAGAAACGAAACTAAGGCAGATACATAAAGTTAGTCATCGTGTAAATTGCCTACATCATCATTAATGGCAACAATATCGAGAAACAAATACAAAAGGATTTACCATTGCAGCTTAAGCTCAATTTAATTGAAATAAAAAAAGAAAAAGAAAGAGCAAAAAATAAATTCAATTTTACTCTACTAATTATGGCACTGGTTGGCTGGCTGTCATAAGGATAAGCTACGTAGCTATTGATAATTGTAATCGAAGGATCATCGTAAAGCACAAGGTCCTATTCATAAATTTCGAATATTTGAGGTGAAGTTTGAGAACCTAAAATGATAATACAAGATAGAAATAAAAGAGGAGGAAGTTTTTGAATAT
>QOCX01007452.1:0-10141 GCA_005959815.1 Sarcophaga bullata
CTGAAGAAAAATGTTAATTTCATGAAGTCAGCGCGGTTTGGTTGGTGGTATGTTTATTGGCTTTTTAGACGTGAGACGACGGTACATGTACTAGATCAGATATATCCAACAATACGAAATCTGAAAATAAAATATTTCTTCGGTGACTTCCTCTTAGCAAATTTCTGACAAAAACTCTGAGAGTAAATAAAATTGCCTTTGAAAAGTCTCTTATAAATTTGTCGTTAGAATTCGACTTTACACTGAAATTCGATATTCCAAACCTGATGTGGATATACCATCCCAATCCATTCTATTCCATAAAAATCAACCCAAATGTGTGAAAACGAAACTTGAATGATGAATGATGACATCGAACATAATTATTTTGCAAAAGATATACGCTCAGAAAACCCTACGGTGTGATTTTCTAGGCCAACCTCGAGATTAATACGTCCTGATTTCAAAGCTCAAACTGGCAAATCATTTACTGGACTGAAGTTTTTAGCTTTAAACAGACAAAATATAAAGATCCTTGACGAAATACGCTTCAAAACTATTTTTAATAGTTTTCGCTGAGGTTCATATGACAGCATGTAATGGGCCTATTTTCATAAAAATTGACACACAAAAGTACTGTTTTTTTCTACAAGTATTCTAATATCCACAAACACTACTTCCTCTCTGTTTCTTCTGATAACCTATTTTCCTAATTCGAATACATTGCACTGTATGTCTAGGGGACTCCCCCAGAGTGTTAGTCTTATAAAGAAGAAAATATAACCAGTTTTGATAGCAAACGATAGTTAATACAAAATAGAAGCTCTTAAAAATTAATACGTGTCGATGACCCACACCATTCATTCTTCCATTAGCTACTTTTATATGCTTTACGGGTATAGATTAACGTACTCGTATATTCCAATGTATAAGCAAAGGTTCACAAACATTTTTTCTACTGACAAATAAGGTTGTACTCAACTTTGAGGTATTAAACGTGACATAAAACTGTAGGGCTTGTGTTTGAAAAGGCTCATTCTAGCTTCTATATATTGTAAGCATATATGTGCGTACATGAGTGCGAATATTAGGCCGCACGACATCATTCCAATGGTATGAATGTAAATAAGTTAAATGATTAACCTTTTTTACATGCATGTATGTATGTTTTTCCCATAATATACACACATATGTGTATGTAAATATCACTATCTTATTGTCTTCTCCTTTTCATGACACTTTTGCTGTTTGCTGGGCAATCTTGCTTTAAAAAAACCTCAAATTGTGGCACGTTTTCAATTTCATAAAATTTTTTATTCCAAATGTCAATAAAAACCAGCTGGTGAGATGTGAAATTTTTATTGGACATACAAATAAGAAACAAAAACATATCCAGATCTTCTTTTACACACTAGTTACATATATACACCACGTATTAAAAGTCATCATACAGTTCTTTGACTTCAAATTTTTTCGAAATAATTTAAAACCTCTCTAGAAAATCGCTACGTCAGCGAACTACGGAATATTATTATCTCTTATTCACAAATTTTAAGACGAAAAATCTGTTAATATGCCTACCTATTCTCCAACTACAAATCAGTGACGTACGTTATAATGAAAGTATTTGAAAGTTTTGACAAATGGGTTTGGCAATGAAACTCTATTGTTGAAGACTGTTGAATTTACAATTTGAGTCATGCATCACTACCGGGAATAAAATGAGTTAGATATCCGTCGTTATGACAATATATAAAGCTAAAGGTATCTTTGTGAAATAAGTTCGTATTCAAACCGCAGCATGCAGAGATTTATGTAATGAGTTTTTTTGGTTGCATGAATCATCGAATACATTTATGCTAACCTACGTGGCACTTAATGCCTCCCAGAAAGCAGTATAACGGATAAGATCTAGTCGTCAGGCAGACAGTTATTAGTTCATATAATTATATATTTAAAATTTTATATAAAAATATTAATATATCCTCGATTGACATCGAGCACGCACCTAAAGTTTGTTTATCGTTTGTTGTGCTGGCAAAATGCGTTAGGAAAGACTTATACAACAGACAAGTATTCTCAAGTACAGCTATATGACCAATTTGTCGATGAATTAGGTTATCATGGGAAATCCAAAAAATTCGAAAAGTCCTGCATTATAGAGGATTCGAAAATCTCCAGAAACACCAGAATATAAAAAATATATGCCGTTTGCATCCCTGGTATGTATACAATAGATTACAATGAGTAAACGTAATTAACAGCCTTAGTTAGACACAAAAAACAGATAAAGGATTTAAAGTTTAAAATTTAGTCGATTTATTTAAAAAATATTAACATGCAACGATGCAGCAATGAACTATAGTTTGGATTTTTAAACATTCATCAAGGGTCATTCTCTGAGCGTCTCAACCAAGCATTTTCCACCAGCGTTAAAGTTCCACAATGGTAAATTGTTTATTAAATTTCGCTAAAATACAAGAGATTGAAAATCTTCACACCGGCATTCGACTCGAACCACAAAAAAACGAAGAAATGATGGAGATGAGTTAGACGTGTCATGCACTGTTATAAGATACAACCAATGAGATTAAGTTAGGACTTAATAACAGGTTACCAGAATTTTTTGTGTGATTGTGAGATCAAGTGAGTGAAAAATAAATTTTAGTGATTCCTTTATTATGCTAACTGTGACAAAAAAACAAGTGATAGTACGTATACCCTAATTGATTTTCTTCTATCAACGTACATAAAGTCGTATCATCAGTATAACTCGAAAATTACGTTGTTTTTAGATATTGCGTGGAACTACTTGTGGTTTGGTTCATAAATTACATTACCGTATTATTTCTTTATAAAAACAGCAAAGTATGAATTGCTTAGGTTATGATAGAATATTTGAAAACTATAAAGCATTGAGCCCATACCACATGACCTATACCCGTAAAGGGGGTTAATAGGTTTTCTTTGTTTTTAGAAATGAACATATTACTTTCCTTCACACCAGTGTTTTAGGTGTATTGAATAATTTTAAGAAATTAAAGTATCAGAACTTCTTCTTTTCTTAAACCTTTTTGTTGTAGTATAATGAATGGAATTTTTTTCAGTTTAATTCGTTCTTAATATATTGTAATATTAATATCTCATCTGCTCTGGACTCGAATTGGAAGACAATAAAATTTTTCTTTTGTACATATCTTGTATACATTTATATGACATACATATGTATGCCACTGGTGGTTTGAAAACACTGAGCTGTGGTGATATTCTCTACAGAGGATATGTATTATTTTCATGTGGTTTGGAATGGGAGTAAATCTTTTAGAAATCACAAGGCAGTTTTGTATATAAATTCTATACAATCTCTAGGCACAGGTACAAGTTAGTTACTTGTTTATTTGTTGTATTTTTGTTTCTTTTTTCTTTTCCTTTTGTATTCTTTAACTGAAGTATTGCGTTATAAATTTATCTGTTATTATTTATCCCATCGGCTCATGTGCTTCCTCGGACATTTCAATTTTCTTGTACTCTTTGACAGCAAACAGAAGTAAATGCAATGCAATTCTTCTATTTTAATTTCAGAGAACGAATTGCAAATTATATGGGAAAGTTTCTGAAAAAATCTGTCGTTCTTAGGCAACATTCGATAGTAGTTCCCGCCACTCATGTATAATACTACATAGAACATGAGTGATGTGAGAAGCTAGGTTGCTTTCCTTACTAAAGGGTATACATACAGGATACACATGTGTATACACACCCTGACGAGGGGGAATGGGTTTTAGACGGCCGTTTGTTGAGATCAGAAGCCAGAAAAGCCTAATTGATGGATCAGAGACTGTTACAGGCATAGGAAAGAAACTCCTTCAACGTAAAACAAAGATGTTCATATTTATGAGAAAATGGACAAGTGTAGTTCAAGATTCAGAACCAAACGCGTTTGAGCGTGTGAACTAAATATACAAAAAATGCACATTAAAATTGTTTCTTTCTAATAATCAGTTCACACTAAGAGTACTATAAATCCGCTGTTTAATGACTTACGTGATTTATCCATTAACTATGCTTCGAAGTGCATATATAAGCTTTGAATCACTTTCCTTTTCATCATTGAATGGCTGCAACAATCCATATCGACTGCATACAAACAAACGAATGATTCATCAGTTGCAACATTTCGAGGCGACTGATTAAATTTAGCGAAACCAATTGATAGTGATGATGATTATGTAATACTGCAACACCCTACCTCATTGAAGCCTCAATTTGGAATGGAAAATTTAAGGTCGAAGATGCATCCCAACGATTCCTATTGGATATGACCGATAATTACTTGTTAGTTTGGTTTTTAAATTTGGTTTTATTAAGGTCCTTTATTCAAGTGGTTCCTTTCTTTTAATTTTATTAAAAGCAAGTTGTTTGTGGAGATATTGTCTTCCTTCCACGGCTTTCCTAGTACGAGTGCAAGAAAAGCGCTGTCACGCTTAGTTTTGATTACAGAAATGTTTGAGGACCGATTTAAAAAAACCTTACAAAAAATCTAAAGGTGTCAAATCAATCGTGGAGAATAAGTAGTGCCCTCTTGTCGTATAAGAAGCTGTTGAACCACATGCTGTTGGTGTCCAGATCATCCAATTCATGCCAAAAGAAGTTTTTAATATACGATAGTGCTCGCCGTTGACAGATAACGCCTCCAGCTTTAAAATTGCACCCAAAACAGTGTCTTTCCGGAAAGATTTGAATCTCAAATATATTTGTATTGCCTTAAATTTAACAATTTTTGTTTGTACGCTTACCAGTTCATCCAAAGTTGACCTAATGGAGCTGAAGATAATTCTTGTAACTGAAAAATAGGGTCTCCATGTTGGTTCATGATTGATTTGGTAAACTAATAAATACAATAAGAATGACAATTGAGAAGATTAGCCTCCTTTTTGAACACTTTTTGTATATTATATCTACTACTTATCGCCGTGTCCTCTTCCCAACAACTAGTTCTCCGAAAAGTTCGAAGAATGTATACAAAGTGTAATACGAATATTATATTTGCGATGGAAAACACAGTTTACCTTCGGCCAATTCCAATGCCTAATCAGAAGCATGATATCGTTAGTTTTCGTTTGTGTAGAAACAGTTTAAAGTTTCAGAACGTCCTTCAGCGGTAAAATCAAATGCAATTGGTTTCGATGACTTAGATCATTTGTTCTTAAAAACTTTCATACCCCGACTATTGCCACATGACACCCGCTTATTCTACACAGTTCTGACTAAATCAATTTTCCTGATGAATGGAAACTAGCTAAAATCCATCCCATGGGTCCAGGCCAAAGTAATGGTAGTCGGTCAAGATTCAAGAAATCTAGGGGAGTATACACCTCTAATAAATCTTAGGACGACACAGGGGTTGAAAATAATTTAGCATTTTTGGGTTCTTCTTGATCACACCTATCTTTTGATACGGTTGATCACAAAGTGCTACAAAAACTGCTTTACTATTCTAATTCTGCTGGTAGTCGAATTTGTTCTTATCTAAACAACTTATAACTGTTCATCTATATTTTCGATGTAATCAAGGAATTTATTTATCTCGGCTACGCCGTTACCAACCAAAAATGATGTCATCCGGAGATGAAGCGCAGGATCACACTTGCCAACAAGTGCTACTAAGGTGTCAATAGGCAATTGAGTAAAAGAGACGTCTCTCGTACGATAAAACTAATACTCTACGTTCATCCTCCCTGTGTTTCTCTATGGCGCAGAGGCATCGACAACTACATAAGCACTGATGCAGCAGCTTTGAGAGTATTCGTGGGAAAATTCTACTAAGAATCTTCGATCCAGTGCGAGTTGTGACGATAATTTTCGCTTCCGATACAACAGTGAGCTGTATGATGAGCTCCTCAACGACATGGACGTGGACTGCGCTGGCTCGGCCATGTATTTAGAATGAAGGAGGATGCTCTGGGGAAACGGATATTTTGATGCGAAGGTTTGCGAAGTCGGCGAAGAGGTCGACCTTGTTTTGCTTTGGAAGGACTAGACCGGAGGAAGCCCTGTCATTGATTGTGTGACCAACTGGTATATGCACTGAAGAAAGAGGGAGGCGCCTTGCGCAGGCAGGCCGAAATTCGTTAATCGGTTTATTAATGGCCAGTCAAGTAAAGAAGTAAGTACATGGTAATATTACAAATCGCTAAATGTTAGCAGAAGTACTACTCAGCTGTGGCCATTTTTTCTTTATGGCAACTTTACGGAGTTAACTCCGTCACCTGTGGTTAAAATTAACGCAAATAACATTAGTGGTGAGAGAAGTTAGGTCATAATCCTAGCTTGAATTTGTCTCAATTGTAGACGTAAAATGTTGATCATTTTTACCACCGGTTAATAAAACTTCGGCATAGAAATAATGGAGAATAACTTTAACACCAATAGGGATAGTTCTTTGCATCAATAATTTAATATCTCGCCATCTAATTCCAATTAATTACAAATCACGGTATCGGTGTATATTCAGAAATGCTGGAACGTTTGTTGCGAACTAAGTTGTGCAATTAAAAGCGAAGTTGTAAATTACTCATTGGGCCACCATCAAACCGTTGGATTAATAATCTGCCCAGTAGACTCATGACTATCATGGTGTCCGGGTATTATGTCTCACCGTCTTATGAAAAAAATAGAGCGCTATTTCAACAGTTCTGGAAGAATTACTCTTCAATTTGATCACATTGGGCTTAAAAACTGCACCAAAACAGCCCATCTTCGTAATTCTGTGCTTTGTACGTCTGCACTTTAAGCAATGAGCTTCTGCCGCCCTGCCATATAATTTTTTTATTGAAAACAACGTTTTTCTCCGCCAACGACCTTTTGTGTGCCGTTTTTCGTCAAGTCTCATAAAATTTGCTCACTTTTTTGAGTCTTATTCGACTTCTTTCCTTTTTTTATAATACGGCCTATGTCCAGAAGGCGAATTTCATCTATCAATGGTGGTGTTATCAGCCCAGGTGACTGATTTTTCACGTACAGATATTGTCAAACATTTTATTTAGTACAGTGATTGTAAAAAAAAACTTGTACACTTATACCTTGAAATACATCTTTTGAACAAAAAAATATTATAAAAAGAAATTTCATTGTTATAAAGACTAAATAAAAGCTTAAAGTTATTTTTTTTAAATATGAAATTAAAATATTTCCTCCTACCTTGGTCATGCATACAACACAAGAAATCATCAGAACTAAAAATTTTAACATTCTTTAGACAAAAACAACAAGCGCATTCCTTTCATAACTATAACGAACAAACTTCTCTGAGAAAGTTGTCTTGAACAAAATCCTGTTTAATAATACAATTTATAGTTTTTTTATGAATTAGAAGTGTACACTTTTGTTACTCACTATTCTTCGTGATTTTAAATTTTTATTTTTTAATTTCCTTTTATTTGTGTTTTATAAATTTCTCTGTTCAATTTATTTAACAATATTCTGTGAGCCTATTGGCAGTTTCTGTCTAAACACTGCTCCTATTGCTCCCGTGCGCCTCCAGGGATGTAGTGACACCTCATGTGGTGGTGCAAATAAGTTCGCCCTGGCATTGTCTTGACATATTTTTCATTTTTCATGATAGAGTAATAAAAAATTTTGAAAGCATTAGAAACTTTTTCAGTAAATCTTATGTGTCTTAGTTTAGCGTTGCATATAATATGTAAAAACATTCGAAAACACCATAGTCAGACAGAGTAATATACTGAAGCACACTAACATCACAATCGCAAACCAGCGATAAATCAATTTTGCAATCTACAGCATAAGGTAAAGCTGGCAAGCGTGTATTGAATTTCATAATAGAGGCAGCAGAAACATAGACAGAAGCAAACACTAAAGAATAAGCAATTTGGTTTATCCATTATCAATGGAAGCCACTAAAACCTTTTTCGCGTTTAAAACCTCTATTTTATTGTCATGTTATTCGTATTGACGCACTGTCCTCTCATTGCCAGCATAAATCCTTCATCACTGTATAGCATTAATTCCCTCATTACGTGGCGATTAACAAATGACAATTAGCCTAGAATACCAAGCAGCAGAATTAGTGCATTTAAATATAATCACTTCCTTTTGTGTGGCATGGAACCGAAATGTGCGTTGCTTCACAAGAATTTCCAAGCTTCTTGGTATCAGTCAAGTCGGCGGGTGATCGCATCACTCAGAAGAGACGAAAGGTGACACCCCTGATCGACAAATCAGAGGTTTGCTGACACAAATTATTAACGGACTTAGGACATGATGACTAATGGATGTCTGAAATGAGAAAAAACAATCTCGCTAAGCACACAGGGTGCTTCGCTAGGCAATTAAAAACAGATGTAAGCGAGATGAACATCGGACAGAGCTTGTAGCGTTAAAAAAAGACAACCTGCATTTGTCGATAAGAGTGTTAAAGGCAGTTTGAAATTTTAAGGAGGAGCACAAGAAATTGACGCAGTTGATAATTGGAAACGTGTATCTGGTCTTTTTTCGGGGTCCTGTCCCCCGTTTATGATGAGTCCAAATCTTAACATTTCAGTCAGATGGGAACAGCATGTAACCTTCTGGCGATACCCGGACGAACGTGTTCAAAGAACCGGTGTGAGGAGCAAACGTTACAACACTGGCGGCGACAATAATAATGATTGTGGGGCTGCTTTACAGACGGGCCATCTTAGCTCTCTCGCATTTTTATTTAGTATGAACACTATCTACAGATTCTACAAGCCATCTTCCTAATTTTATGGACAAATGTGCTTATCCCGATAAATTAATTGTTTTTCAACAAGATGATGATCCGAAGCACACAGCAAAAATTGTAAAGGAATGGATTAGCAAACGATATCAATCCGATTGAAGACCTTTGTTCAATTGTGAAAAGACGGCTCCGGCAGTACGAAATAGCCTTAACAAATATGGACAAATTTTGGGATCGTGTAAATGTGGAGCGGAATCGAAAGATGTTATCGAAAATTTGGTAGAAAGCATGCCAAACCGCGTAAAATCAAAGTTATTCCACATTTTAAGAGGTTTTTATGGACCAAATATTGAAAACTGGAGTAGTTATTAATTATTTGTTATGAATGGTATTATTCATCTTTATTTGCTTGGTATTCGGTTTTGTTTTTTATGGATCGGACGAAAGTCCAGTATCGTGAACACGCACTTCACTTCTGCGCTCGCCACTTGTATCATACAGGTATATCCGACTTACAATTCTATATTTCTGAGAAATGCTGTGTTGCTGGAGTGCATCTACTGTGATTTATAGCATAAACTGCGAAATCGTTGCATTTTTTAGACAAACATTTTACTCATGAAAAGTTTAATTTTCTTTTTCTATTTTGGCGTGGCACTCGTTATTAGTCTCTTCGAGAACATTTATAAGTACATAAATATTTGTCTATTTGTGCGAAATAAGCAGTTGAAGATAAAAGTTATACTTAAGATAAGTTTGACGTTTCATTTGTTTTTAATAACCTCAAGTGTTTGTATTGCAACATAAAGAAAGAGTAGAAAAGAAAACATGGATAAGAAAGTTTGAACCAGACAAACAAATAATCAGGAAACACAAGAAGTGCATATTATGTTATGGTGTGTTACTTATTGGAATGAATGGAGTATTTGTTGTCGAATGCATACATACATATGTATGTAGATCACAGTGAATGTGGCCCCCCAATGTCATTATGATCTTGAATATACCAAAAAAAAAACAAGAAAGCTGTATGAAAAATAAAATTTAACTGCTCAGTCATTTAGTTTAATTTTTTAAACGTAAATTCAATCAAACATTTAAACAGAATCAGGAACAACATACGTATTTAAAAAATAATAAACTTAGGTCACAACAAAAGTAGTCAATTTACACTTTTGCGTTAAATAAATCCTTTAAACAACTAAAAAGATTTTCAACATATAGTTGAATGAAATATTTTTAAGATGGTTTTATAGAAATTCACCTTCTCTACATAGTGGGTCATTAACTTATTCCGATTCCCCAAAAAGGCCTCTTTCAAATCAGCTTAGTTCGAAATGGTTTGTTTTATAAGTTCGCAGTTTTTCCTATTGATGATTAACCCTTTGCACCCGAACAGTGCCTGAGAGGTGTCATCCTATTCTCTACTTTAAATCGAAC
>QOCX01007455.1:0-10139 GCA_005959815.1 Sarcophaga bullata
GTAGCGTTAAAAAAACGTATCTGTAAGAAAAATTTGCACATGTGTAACTCTTAACCCGTATTTTGTTGATATATCTTAATATTTAGTTGAACATCTCGCAACGCGAGGTTTGATCAACTAAAGGTCTGGCACCTCGCGATAGGAAGTATTTCCCAAGCTGACTTCACAGGCGCTCACAACTGCTCCATATATCCCTTCGTATCTTTAAAAACACCTTTTTTCACATCGCTTGTGGAAATGGAATTAAGGTGTGGGGACTGAGCCGGCCATTCTAATACCTCAATTTTATTTTCAGAAAACCAATTATTTGTTAATTTACTGCTATGTTTGGGATCGTTGGCCTGTTGGAACACCCATTTAAGCGGCATATTATATTCTGCATAAGGTAGCATGACATTTTTTAAAATTTCCGTATATATTGAGTAGTCCATGTTGCCTTTAATCCAAAATATGGATCCTGTACCATTATAAGAAAAACAACCCCAAACGTTAATTTTTGCATCACCATGCCTTACGGTCTTCATGAAAAATTTAGGATCGTATACTTTGTTCAAAGTCTTCTTACATATTTTCTGGTGCCAGGATTACCAAAAAGAACAACTTTGAATTCATCTGTCGACAGAATACTGCGCCATTTCGACTGAGGCCAATCAACGTGAAGTCTTATAAATTTAAGTCGGCTGCGAACATGTCTTGTATTTAGCAATGCTATTTTCCTTGGACGACTACCAAATAAATTGTCTTTAATTAGATGCAGGCGAATAGTTGAGGTATGAACATCAAGCTCCAAGTCCTGTTTTTGTTTCTTTGTTGAAGTAACAAATAGCTCTGATGATACCATAGCCGACAGATGCAGTTATTTAGTTGACTCAACGTATGCTTCTGTTTAAATTCAATACCTTTTTGTATTTAAATTTTGCATAAGTTTTTGTTTTTTTTGTGTGTTCTTATTCTCAAACTCGTTGTGTTGGAAATTATGTAAATTAGAAGACAAATCAAAAGATTTCACCTCAAGCTTAACACATTTTATTTACACAACAAATAAAATACATTGTGTATGTGGATTAGAGTTGAAAAATTTTCACATTATTATAGAATACCGAAAGGGAAAACTTGTGGAAAAGTATTCTTCGAATTTGTTCCATTTTCCGTTTTTTTGAACCTGGCCAAATTTAAGAACATTATGCTCCCTTTTTTTTAGAGGATTTTTTTTTGGTGTAAAACAACCTCTAGTGAAATAAGTTTTGTTTTTAAAATATTCTTCGAATCTGAAATGAAAGTTGACAAATATCTGGGTCAAGAATCAAGGCGCTGTGTTATACAATTTATATTAGAAAAACTTCAAACAAGCTGATATTATAAATGCAAACATTTACATTAGAATTCCAAACAAAAATAAAATAAAATAAATAAAAAATCAAAAGTTTTACAAAAAATTTCTTAATTCATATAATTATTTGACTTCTATTTCCGTAAGAATTTTTGTTAAGGCAAAAGAAGTGATCTAAAATTCATTAGGCCGCTGTTACTAGCATTCAATGGCTATCATACAATGAAATGGAAAAAATTTTGTTAACAATTTTTTATTAAAAGTTATTGTAATAATAAATTTTATTTTAAATCCTTATTAGACCAGTCATCTTGAGTAACGGTAATGCATCAATTCGAATTTTTTTCGGCATACTTCTCCCACCCTAATATCTATTACAAATCGTAACTATTGCTCTGATCGTCCAGATTATGTAGCGTGCCATTCTTGACGAAATTTAAGATGGCTTTTAGCAAATGATTTTACAGGTAGCACATGGTTATTAAAGTAGGGAGATTCAAATCCCATCTCAGACATCTCCAACAAAACATTTCTGGCAAAAAACTCTTAGAGAAAATAAAATTGTCACGTAAAAGATTTCACAAAATCCTGTATTTAGATCGACAATTATGCCCTGTAGGTCTAAGCCACTCCTGCAAAAATGATCACCCAACAAAATAGTGATGTGAGAGCCTACCCGTCGTAATCCTGACGGGCAGGGTTATTATGACCAATTGTGTATGTATTGCAGTAACCCCTATGTAACCATAATCTATACCTGAGATAAACAATACACTTCCAAACATCGGCAGAGTTATTCTAACGTGATATTATTTGTGTGGTATGTAGCCGCCCTGTTTATGATTGGTGCTCTCGTCGTTGTGAAGTGATGACCTGGCCGAATGTCATTATTAAATATATTGGATTTTTATGAGGTTGCTATCGTCCCATATTTTTGTTTGTTCACAGGGCAAATTCGTCTAGAAATGATGTTGAATCTTTCAAGAAGAATTTTTCGATGAACAGAGAGCAAAACCATGCACACATCATTGGTAAAAAAATTATTTACACGTATATTATTAAGCGCTCTAGGGGTTCATAGTAAATATGAACCAAATTAAGATTGGATAAAGGCGTACTAATCTAACAGATATAGCGTTCAACAAGGCGGTGGATATTTATTGTCAAAGTTTGAAAGTCGCTGCGTATGATGGTTTGGAGAAGATTATACTAGAATTAGAATTTTGTTTCGAATAAATGCTCTAATTTCATTTTGAAATAATTCACTACTTTATCAATTCTAGATTTAATAGAATTAATTTTAAAATTGCTGCTAGTTTTCGTTTCAGGGCCTGTTTTTGTAAGAACGAAAGACACCACGTGTCGTCAGTTTTATATTTGGTCCATATATAGAACAAACGTGGGAATCATTGGTCTTTTACAAAAACAGAGCATTAAGTTATAGGTAGCAACTTCACTGTAAATTTCGTTGATTTAGCCTGTTCTTCAGCCGTACTTCTCATATAGAAAATACGTGTTATCCGTATAGAACTTTCTCCGTTCTCTGCTATGCAAATAAATTAAAACCAGATACTATTCCCTTCTTCTCTTTTATTTCTCTAATATCGGTATAATGTACTCATGCGTAAGTGCTATTCCTATAGATATGGGAGATGCCGACTCAAAACTAATATTAGCAACATTTCAGTCGTTGAAGATTAAAGTAAGGAAATGATAAGAGTAATATTACTTCTCACACTTCAAGTTAAGCTTGTCGACATTTTCAGTCGAACTAATAAAGTCTACTGCTCGTTTTTTGACTTTTAAATTTTCCAGCATTTAAGAAAAAGAGAATTAAACAACTGTTGTAAGAAATTGATTGATTTATCGCCAAAGATTTACTTTCTTTTCATTTCATTTTCTTTGGAAAATCTCCAAGATTTTTTTACGGCATTACTCTACAAATTCTTCTCATTTTCATTAGTTCAATATTATTTTGGTTCGATTACAAGAGCATAAAAAATTGTGTCATAAGACTAGTCACTGGAGATGGGTTACATGAATGGAAAAAACATGACTTCATGACTTTTTTCATGTTTAACATGATTATATCTTTTGTCATTTGCTGATAAAAATAATTGTGTTACCAGTCTGCATAAAAACATTTGCCATTTTTATTATAACGTCTGGCGTTAGTTTAATAAGGAAGAAATTTGGAAAATGGTAGTTGTATCATGTGTTAGGTAATTATAATATTGTTACGTTTTTACCTTTTTAAAAAACGTTTGAAATATGAGCTCGTAGTTCCAAATAGATAAAGATAAATTTGTTCAGTTATATTAAATTCTTTTGTTATTCACACCAGACTTTTGTGCGCCACTGTTCACAACTCATTCTATCAAAACAACAATTGCCTTTATTTGTTCATTTCCTTGATGTCATTGTGCCCTTTGCGATAACATAACATTACGACTCAATTGTATTCTGTCGACCTTTGTAACAGAGATCTTCAACCACGGATTGGTTTACTTCAGCGATTGGTTTACTGCAGCGCGTCTTCACACAAGACTGACTGAACTTCTACTCCGATCCCTTCATGCTTTGCTTTGCCTTTTATATAGCGACGTGAACAGTCTGATGAATGTTCTTCGGGAGCTGAAAGTTCTAGGTCTTCGTGCCTTCACCGAATTTCTTATGAATGTAAAACATGTTTACATTCATGCAAGTGTTTGCATGCTTGTTGTTAGTGATAGGTTGTTTACGCTTGTCCCTGCTGTTGTTGTTGTTTGTTATGTTACTTGCTTATCCCTTTTTGCGTTGTACTGATTTTGCTTGGTTTTATTTTTCTTGGTATTTTCAAGTCAGCAAAACAAGTACGTTGTTTTTGTTTTTGTAGCTTTTGTGTAACATTTTAGATATTAAAACGAGTTACGCCATTTCCATTTTCGTAACAATATTATTGTATTTGTATTATTGTATTTCTTGTTTATTAGAAATAGTTGTTTATTCCCTAATTATTGTTTTAGTTTTAGACATTGATATTTGTAAAAGTTTATTCCATTTGCAGGAGGAGAGAATTAATTAATTTCATTCTACTGATCAATGCAAAAATAAACTTTTTGAATAAAATGTATTATTTTTATTAATACTGGGGCGTCTAATTTAGTCTTTGGATTTAGAATGATTTTTGTATTTAGCACACCGTTTTTGCATGTCAACCAAGTTCAGTGTTGTCATTTTAAGCAAAGAATTGGTAATGTATGTAAGGGTTCACGTCAACCCAAAAACCGCACCAAAGAGTGTTACAAACATAAAGGTCAACGTTAATAGCAAAAAATTTTCAATGCTCTGAGCCATAAATTGTTGTCCAATATCATTAAAATATCTAAAGATCTTCATGCTTCAGCTCTTGAATTATTTTTGGCTTATTGACGTAAACCTTTCCTTTTAAATAATTCCCGAAGACGAAAGTTCAACGATGTTAAATCACATGATTGTGACTTCCAATTAACATCGCTTCGACGTGAGATAACACAGCAAATGAATTTTGGGGGTGAAATAGATGCTAAGACGCAATGGTGGCAAGTGGCAATGTGTGGCTGTTTCAACTACATATCATCCAGGTTCATATTCCACTTCAAGTCCGTTATCATCTCGCAATGATCTTCAAACATGTTCGGGTAACAGCTTGTCTACCTCATTTTCGAAGGAGCACAACCTGATAATGCCGCCAGCCATAATCCCCCGAACAGTCACTGTTTGCGGATGTATGGTTGTTCAACAATCACACGTGGATTACATGGAGATGCCGGCAATTCTGCTTATTAATGAAAGCACTCAGGTGAAAATGAGCCTTGCCACTGAGTGTAGTTTTCATTGTAAGTTACCTTTTCCTTGGGTGTATTGACGACGGTTGACAAATTCTGTACGCTTTAATTTTAAGTCAATTGAACTTGTAGGCTTGGAAACTAAAATCTTTATTCAAAATTCACTTCAGTGAAGTTGGTGGGATGTTCAATTGTTGGTACGAAACCAAATCAAGGCAGACGGCTTATCCGCCATACTATCATACCGATCAGATATACACAATACAAGCTTGCCTATGGAAATGAGTTAACGCCGCCTTAACGAAAAAAGGATTATCTTCCAATATATAGACTCATTGCACTTGGGCGAATAAAGTAATTTAAAGGTTATATGACATGGTCTATAGGTTTATAAAGCATATTAGTCCAGATTAAAAATGAAAATTTTCCATTTCTAGAGGTGATCTTAGTAAACTCCTGAGCAACGTGAATAGAAATGAACAACAAACACACTTTTACTTGGAAGTACAACACTACATGGAAAACAAGTCAAGGTATAAACAGATCGCGAGACAACGTTGAGTTAAAGTCAGAGAGTTGCATTAAAAGTCGCAATATTAACCAGGGTGGTTTTCTACACTGAGAGTTTCACCTTTGTTATTTATAATAAAGCATCTATCTGCAAAGGTATCTAGGAATTCGATAGTGTGGCTCGTTTCAGGAAGATATTGTCTAAACCCTAAAATCTCAGGCTTCATTCAAAAGAACGATGAGCTGCCTTGTGACTTGAAACTAGTGGTTGCCAATTGTGTAATTCCTGATAGCTTACATTTAACGCCCAGAGAAAATGGGCTATAAATTGCTTTGAATCTTTAAAATCAAATGCTCCGGATGATATTTTCTTGGCTCCGCTTCAGTATGACGGTGATTATATACGAACTCCTCGTCTACGTGTATGGGGATTGTCTCCGGTTTTGTAATATCATTTATATCAAGGTTCTTTAGGTTGGCCCTAAGGATTATAGATTTATATCACGCTCATACTTCCTTTGGAAACTCTGGAGAGACTTGTTGATCAATACTTGAGAATTATCATATACCGGGATCTAAAGAGTATCTCCAAACATGTTTATGCTAAGAGTAAGCTGGCTGAGAGTACACCTTCAACGAACGAATTTGGTTTACTAATGTCGGTATAGAAAGTAGGAGCTTTAAGGTTTTGGCACATGCCAATAATATGATTTCTTGTTAGGTAGTACATCTCTGTGAATGCTATAAAATCTGCGCTTGTAGTTTTATCCTCTCAGAATACAATTTTTTTTTATTTTCGCATAGGTAAAATATAGACACCTTCAGGTTACCGAGGTTAGGTAGTAGGGTACTTTCATTGTATTTAAGGTCAAGTATCTTACTGAAGAAGGAACTGAATGCTCTTTTATCAATGTAAAACGTCAATAGGTAAGAGCCTGGAATTTCCGCCTTTCAACGGAGGACATGCAGAGTTCCGGGTGAATAAAGCAATCATGGTCTGAAGATCTCCGTTACATAATAATTGGTTTCCATTCATTGACAGAACCAATATGGAATAATGAATACACTTGTAAAAACATCACACAGATCCGGCCCGACAGGGATATATGTAGAACAGAATTTGTATTGAACCTATCAAGATTCCATTCAAGGAACAGCGTTAGCACTCTCCTCTGGGTGTTCACGACAGGCAAATGGAAATACGTTATAACGGCTTCTGCATTAAATGTAGTGACAAGAAAGAACAAGAGACCATAGAACATCCTCTTTGACGTTTGTTTGGTGCTTGGGACCTAAAAAGTATCATTTGTTGACACCCAGAAGTTAGAGACAAACCATGTGTTACCAACGGCGATTGGAGCAAAGTTCACACCTTTATAAGACTTCTCGGAGTGGCTGAGAGAGGAGCTATAATTATATGGCAGAATAGGTAATATCGGAGTTATAACTGGACCTTAAAGGCGTCAAGTAAGCTATACCCATTGAGCCGGCTGCCGGTTTTAACATAATGTAATATGTTTCACAATATCCTAATTTTTTACAGAGTTTTTTTAACATTGTGAATTTTTAATTTCTCGAATAATTCACTAAACAAGTTTTATTATGATGGACTTTAAGCATATATTTTGACTTACCCGCTACCTAAATTGGAATGCATTTCTTTAAACTTCGTTACCATCGAATGAAGGAGATAAGAATAATCTTTAAAGTTAAATGCTGAAAATTAAACGTAACTTTCATATGAAATATAGTGGGCCACTTACCGTCATTATATGAATTTGCATTGGTACAATACTGAGTATAAATTTCATCCATTTGATCTCTTTAATTGAGCGAAGGGAAAGTTCACTCCGTTCTACTTAAGAGTTCAAAAAGAAAATAAAAGAAATAAAAAAATACATGAATAAACCCTTTGTTTCCTAAATTCAAAATAACCATTGAAATTCTTTTATCTTCATCCTTTGATTTTTAGTCTATGGATTTCACAGTCTGTATTACCCACATGAATGCAAATGCATATTTATAATGGAATTTACACTCGGAAAGACATAAAAGCTCATGAAGTTACGAAATATTCCATTGTTGGAATTTTGTTTTGCAATTTTGTGCATTCTGTTTTCATATTAAAACGAAAAGGCCTAAAGCCTTACAATTTCCACAAAATTCTCTTCATTTGTTAAAGAATATTCTGGAAAATGTTCTTTTGATTCTAGCTAATTGCAACTATATTGCCAGGACTATAAGAATATTTCAAAACACAATGCTTAACAAACTTCTTTTAATTTCGCTGTTTTTATATTCGTTTTTTTGTTTTTTTTTTCCTTTTTAAATTTAATTTTTTTCTTCTGTTAAAAAGTTAAAATTCTAGAATTGCATCCATACTGAGATCTTTACAGCACTTTCGTGCTTATCATATATAACATTCTGAACATGGTTTATATCTCTTGTTTTTTTTTTATTTATTATTTTAACAATATGAACTTTAACACCCACTTGATGCTCAAGTCTCCCACCAGCTCCGTTAGATTAAATTAAAGTCATTAGCTTATCCTATTACACATTAACGCGCGGAAACGATATTTTTTTGAAGGTGATGTTCTTGTCTTATTGAAACCAGAGAGTGAACAGTATAGCATGAGTCTTCCTCATATTCAGAATTTTTTTGGCTTCTAATGGATACCTTGTAGTTTAACGTAAATACATAATTGGTCATTAACAATCCTCTTGATTCAGGATTACAACTAGTTTCTCACATCACTTATGTTGTGTGCCTTAATCTTTATACATGAATCAGCATGACGCTACAGTTTAAAGTCGACTCCGCACGACAGATTTTTTTGATAAAAGTTTTCATAAGAGTTTTATTTACCCTCAGAGGCTTTGCCAGAAATCTCCAAGTAAATATTTTTTTCGTACTTCGTTTTCATCGAAATTTCTGACCTTAAATTTGCCTTCATAAAGTATATTTTACTTGCGTCATACAAAGTCCGGTTGTAATACTGATAATAACTATTTCATCATTCAACTACAACTCCAGATCGGCACTTGTCAATTATTTTATTCATATCTCCTTTGGATAGACTCGTTTTGTCCATGGACTCTTCGTCTGAGACACACAATTACAGAGAAGATGTTTTCTTTTTATCTGCATTACACATTCTGCCTCATCTGTGGGTAAATATTTCCCAATGTGAATATATTTGTTCACCTATAGACTAAATGCCAATTTCAAATGCAATTTCATTTGAATTTTCTGTTAGAACAGGGTTTGTAAGTACGTCAGCCTTATTGCTAACTTAAATCCATGAATCCATATCACGGTGACATTCGAACGTCAAGTTATCTTTATCGAAAACTTTCGACATTCTTTGATGAACTTAAATGTCTGTCTTTATATCTCAAATTGAAGTATAGTCAAAGAAAAAAATCTACATACATTCTTAAGTATATTCTTATCTTTATAACTTTAATTCTTTTTATTCAGTTGTTCCCCTCTTTGAAAGATTTGTCATACGTAGAATAGAACATCATTCAAATGTCCGAAATGGCTTCTCTTAATTGAGCGTATCCGAAATGGCTAATTTTCCATTACTCAGACGCATAAGATAAACTGAATTTCATCGATGGCATAAGTTATGTTGACTTTGAGCACCACTGTAGTTTGTGGCTTATTTGCATTCACCTGTGACTTAGGAAAACTCCACAAAAAAGTCTATCGTGGTCAAATCACATGAACTCGATATTCTAGTTCATGTTACTTTACGTTGGTCATGTCCACAAGTAGCTCGAGCAGAACATTTAATGTGTGATTACCCAATTAAGCAATTCAAATCAAAAGATATTAGCTATAGTCGACCCATAGTGCTCGTCGTTGGCATGAAGGCCTGGACCAACGTCGTTTTAACGAAAAATGACTAATGATATATACAAGACGTTCATCCTGCCCATGCTCCTTTTATGGCCTTGAGGGTATACTGAAGAAAAGTCCAACTAAATGTCGGTACAGTTCGAGTTGGCGATTGATTTCCAGCATTCAATCCACATGCTGAGATGTATGAAGCCACTCAAGACATACACGTTGTGCAGCGTATTCTGATTAGGAAATCATACGGAAGTCGGCGAAGGAACGACTATTCCAGAAGTGAGACTAATTTTGTTCTCTCTTTTGTTTTTCTTTTTTCTTTGCTGATAGTGGAAGGAACTGAAATTGATCCATAAATTGTGTTCAACAAGGTGGTGCCAAATGCTGCACAAGCAAGCAAGTTTGGTCGGGATCATGAGCTTTAACCGCACTAAATTGAACTCTGCCGTGCACGCGGGCAATTCAACAGCTGTTATTGGTGAGAATATTATAGATGAGCAATTAAAGGTTAGCATTTATAAAAAACAATTTTTAAAAAATAAAAGACAGACAAAATTTCGATCTCTACGAAGTGTTCCGTGTTTCTTTTTTAATATTCAACATTTAAACGGTTTAAAAATTAACCCCTTAT
>QOCX01007456.1:0-10139 GCA_005959815.1 Sarcophaga bullata
TAATGTATGAAATTACTCTTCAGTCAAATGAGATAATCTTCTGCTCTTCTCCTTTTCTCTCCTTTTCTCTCAGTCATACTCGCTCGCTGTTTTTGATTTTTTCCTTATTATTTAATCTCAGTCGGACTATTGACCTGAATTGTAAATAAGGCTTTGCTGTTTAACACCTACTTCCACACGTCCATACATACATACATACATCCATACATACATACATACATACATACATACTTACATACATATATACATACATACATACATACATATATACATATTTCAATTATTATGCTTTTTAAGCAAAATGCTGTTAGAAAAACAACAACAAAAAATATAACAAACGAAGTAAGAGAGGGTAAGGAAGGCAGTGTAATAATAATTTTGGTATACTCCTTTCCTCTCTTTATTTTTACAGTTAAAATACAACAATTTTGTTGTACAATTATGAATTAATATGGAGAGAGTATGACGTTAGAGATTAACAGAAAACTTGAGAATGAAGAGATTGATTTTTAATGCAAATATTTTTTTTCTTTTCATAAAAGAATTGCAAGCAATGCGTAATGTTGTTGCAAGAAAAACTTTTTTTGTTGCTTTTAGAATCAACGAAGGTTTTATAAGAAATTTAGGATTTATTTTGTGATGAAAAAATAAACTTTTAAAATCATTTTCGATGTTTTCAATTGCCATTTCAATTCCAATTTGTGCTTCAATACTTAAAACCGTCAATGCAATACAATTGAATATTTTTCAGGGATGTTGTATAAAAAATAAAAAATAAAAAAAAAAATAGAAAAAAAATTTGCAAGAAAATTTGAAGGATTTGTGTCATTAAAAATTTTCAGAATCTTAAAACTTTTTTATTATTTGCTCAACCATCTTATACGATTGGTTGTAATGTAAATAAAATATCTTATATTAGTTTCATATATGTTACAAGTTTCAAAAAAAATATATAAAAAAAATCGAAGTAGTACTTCAAAACTTATAAGAGTATATAAGTTGGCTTCGTTATACTCACTTAAGCTATAATTTTTTTATTATACAAGTGGCTTCATATCATTCGCCTTGCTGTGTTATAATGCGTCTATTTTTGTACCGTGAGTAAAACAATGCGAATACAACATGCTCGTACGTTTTACCTCTTGACGACGTTTCGCCAGCCATTATCATCACGTTAAAAATTAGAACATAGAGAGAGAGATTCAACATCAACATCAAAGGACAAAACCACAAGAAGAAAATGAATGTGTTGTGTGGAATAATAATAAGAAAGACGGAGTGAGAGAGAGAGAGAGAGAGAGTAGTGGTAGAGATTATAATAGGAAAAAGGTTTGTTTGTAAATACAAAACAAAAATGGAAAAATGGAAAAATAAAGGGTTACTTTCATTTCATTCCCATATGGTGTGTAGTATTTTGTTATGGTTTTTATATTAAATTATACATAGTATTGTTGTTGTTGAGGTTTTTGTTGTATTGCGTGTATTACTATACACACACTTGCACTCATACATGTTAGTGTTGTTGTTATATTTTGTTGAATTTGCAGGAAAAAAAAAGAAAAAACGAAACAAAAGGAAAAAATTTAATTCGGAAACATTTTACAGTTTAATTTGTAACAGTATTTACGTGACTTCCGCTCTTTTAGTATAACAGTGTAGCAGTATGTGGTTTAGTATGCGTGTTCTTGTGTAAAGCAAAAGTCTACACAGTGGTGCCATTAGCTCAATAAATATTTGATAATTATTTCATAATTGAGTGGCTTTTTTTTTTTCTTCAACTACTGCCTGCATTTTGTTCAATGTCATATGTAGGTCTGAATAGATTATTTATTGTTTTTATTTGGGGAGATGAATTATTTGATCATTCTAGGCATGTAATGTAAGTAGCAACACTAGTTTCGGAAACTTTGAAGAGTCCTTTTTTTAATTTCTCTTCGTTGCATTGTTTGTGTAATTAATTTACTTTCAAAATAAAATTACTTTTAAAGTCATATTATAAAATGACAATTTTTTTTTTGTCAGTTTTTGTGTTACTTTCGATATCTTTTTACTTCTTAAACTGAAATTGTTGGAATTTTCTAAGAATATTTTTTTTTCATTTTTTGTGTCTTCTTCACCACTGTTCGAGTAGTTGAAAAACATATTTCATGTTTTTCATTTCTTCTTTGCACATTTTAATTATAAAATTATAATTAACAAACGCATATATTTTGTATTTGTTTTTAAAATGTACATAGAAAAACAGAAAAACAGAAATTTATTTAAATTTTATAATTGGAATTCATTTCATAACAAAAAAGGATACAAATACCAGGAAAATACACATACAGACAAATGTAAATGAGATGAGGAGGTCTGTTTTGTTAATTGCAATGCACTATGGGTTATTTCAAAATAAAAAAAATCCAAGAATCTCACACTACTCCTGCTCGTTTACTATGCTTTGAATGTGTATAATTTGAAATTGCCTACTTTTAGGCTGTTATTTTTTCTCTCATTATGCCTCTCTCACTCCTCTCTCTCTCTCTCAACCATCAACATTTTTTTTACGTATGGGTTTGTTTAACTAGTAAGATAATGTTTTACTTAATTTTGTGTGTGTGTGTGTGTATGTGAGTGTTTGTGTGAGTTTGTGTGTGTGTATCTGATTGCGTTAAAAGAAAGAAAAAATCAATGGCATTCTTTTCGAGAGCATTAAAATTTTTGCTCTGTTTCTCACAACAGCCAATACGAACTCGCTTCTTTGCGATTTATACTTTGTTTTAGGACAGGATCTTTAAAATTCAGATTTTTTTTTCTCAAATGCAATGTTAAATACACATTTAAAGTGAAATTACAGTGGAAAAGAAATCTCATACTTGTAAGACGCTATTGTATGAAATGCAAAGCAAAGAGCTTCGCTTGCATTTGCTTGATGATTTTTGAAATGTTTACAGCAGCTGTGAACATGAAGCAAAACGGACGACTAAACGGTTGGACGGACTTGCAACGACCGACAGAGAGACACACACACACAGAGAGTCTTCATACAACATACATACGGCAAACACTTGCTTTTTGTATGTGTTATGCGAATGACAACTGCAACGACAACAAGAACAAGAATAAGAACAACAACGACGACAATCGTTGGTGATGATGGCAATGATGACGGAGATATTATGATGCTCTACGCTATGTTTTGTTGTGTTGTGTTTTATTGTACTGTGCTGTTGTTTATACCGATTTGAAATAATATGCAACATATTTGAATTGTAAGGTGAGGCGGTGTTGCACGCTCTTATGCTTTTAGCGAGTGGCCACAATGCCGGTGTGCATGTGTTTGTTTGTTTATGACAAGATAAGCAAAAAAAAGAGAAAAACAAACGCAAATGATTTATAAGCATAAAATTTTTCGTAAAAATAAAATAATTAGTGGATCGTGTAAATAGGTGGGGGCAAGAATGCGAATGCATTCGTAAATTTATGTTTTGCCTTTTGTTATTGGTTTTCTGTTTGCTTTTGTTGTTTGTGTTTTTCCTAAATGTCAGGTGAATTAAAACGAATGTGACAGTTTACTATAACACAACAAATGGCTCAATTAATTTAATTTCAATTAATTACACGTTTTGTATTTTCACGTATTTGAATTATTTTTGTCAGAGTGTAAATAAGTCCGCCATTTGTTTCAAACACATTTTTTTTAATATCCATCCCTAAAGGTTTTCATTATCTTATATTATTCTTTATTAAGAAAATGTAATTGAATTAAATGCGAATATTTTTTTATTCGCGCTAAAATCGATAAATTTTTTATTTTATTTTCATAAAATACGCTATTCGGGATTAATTTCATACTGAATCGATTTCTTTAAGAAATGCGGAGTCAATAAAATATCTGATGATTTCAAAAAAAGGACTATTCAACTGTGATAAAATTTTTTTAAACAATAATAGTTTTTGTTATTAAAAGTGACTAAATGTTTGACGATTTGAAATGTCCACCGATAACATTTATATGATAAGAAGTAATAATAGCTGCTTATTTTATTGATTTCCATAATTTTTGTTTTTTTTTTTATCATTCTCGAATGAATAAATAAGGCTTTGTATGTCCAAATTGTTTTTAAACTGAATTGCAGTAGCCGTAGTCTAGTACGTAGGCTTATTAGACGAAAGGCCAGGGTTCGAATCCCCGGTCAGACATCAAAAACGAAATATGAAAAAAAATTTCTTCGGCGACTTCCTCTCAGCCGATTTCTGACAAAAACTCTGAGAGTAAATAAAATTGCCATGAAAAGTTTCTCCAAAATCTGTCGTTCGGAGTCGACTTTAAGCTGTAGATCCCGCCACTCATGTATAAAATTAACACACACAACATAAGTGGTGTGAGAAGCTAGACCGTAATCCTGACTGAAGGGTTGTAATGGCCAATTAGGTTAGGTTTTAAACTGAATTACTATTATTTTTTATTTATTTATTTATTTTGTTGTTGTATTTATGTGGCTTACCGTTCTTATTTTTAAAAACTAATCTCCTAAGGCAGTGGATAAATAACGAATATCATTTCTTCTCTTTAAATGTAACAAAATATCTAATGAATTGAAAAGACTGACGAAAAGATATTGAAATATCTTTATGTGTGTTGTTGTTGTTGTCGTGTTTTTTTTTTCTCTTATCAGTGTAATCTCTTTTTTCCTTTGCAATTTTTGAGCGATTTTACCTTCTGATTTGTTTGTTCTTTATTTCTTGAGTTTTACTTCCCTTCGAATTCCACCATCAACGAGCGTGTTAAAAATTGTCAGTTGAGCGTTTTGTTTTGTTAATTAATTTGTAAATTTGTTTATTAATCAAATTCAAGAAAATGCGAACTAGAAGAAGAAGAAGAAGAAATTGCTAAAACCCTTACCTCTCATATCTTCTTTTTCATCTGTGCTATTATAAGCACATCAATCTGTGAAAATTATTAGAAATGCCATGATTTATGTTCATAATCATGTTCAAAGAGGACGTGTGTTGTGTTCCTTTTCCTTTCTAAATTTAATTTAGAAAATAGATTTCTTTCATTTTATTTGGGTTTTTTTTTATTATTTATTTCTTGTGTGTTTTAATTGAATTCACATAATTTCTTAAAATGATTAAAATTTTATTAGAAAATGTTGCAACAGTTTACACTCTTGACGGCAAGCAATCAGCTGCGCCAGTCCATTTTAGTTGGAAGGAAAACTTAATTTTTTTTCTTTTGTTGCTTGACTTTTTCAATCGTAAACCTTTTCTATGCAATTTGTAATGAGATCGGTTCAGTTTGCTATAAAAAGTCTTCGTGGATCGTTTTATACTTTTAATACGGATGCGGAATCAAATTATTTTTCATTTTCAATTAACGGGCAATTTATTTTAATTTAAATCACAAATACAATACAAAAAAAAAATTAAACATGTTTCCGGATTTTTATGTTCACAAAGATTTCTTCATGGAACAATGGTTCGGTCACAAAAATCAAAAACATCACTATCATCGTTCCATGTTTCCCGCACGTGTCAGAGTGAGTTTCTACTACTACGGGCTGATTGATTTGAAAAAAAATTGATGAAGAATTTGAAATATTAGTGTTCATTTTTATTTGAAAAATTAAAATAAACAAAAAAAAATGTGATTGAAAATAGTTGCTGAAAAGAAAAATGTCAGCCGGTAATCTTGTCAATGAGCGATTAATCTCTCATATTTGACTTCTTTACATTATACTTTGACCTTTGGAAATTTGTATTTGTGTCTTAATATATGTTTTAATTTTATTTTTGTTGAATTTATTCCAATATTGTCTCTTAAAATCTATCCAGTTGTCATAATTTATCGTCGAGTTAATGTATTAAAAGTTTATGTCGATTTAAAAATTTATTTCAAGACTTAATTACAATTTGAAGTCATAATTTCCGACAATATTGTGTGTGTTTTTGTTTCAGTGACTTAAAGTCTTTTTAAAGATGTTATCAACTTAATCCCACATACTTTGTCGGGTTATATCTTAACGATTTGTAGCGGGGATTTTATAATTTGTTACACTGGTAAAGTTTATTTATCGAAAGGTCTCAAAGTGTTTGTGGTAAAATAATGTTGTCGGACCTTCAAGCTTTTTTTTTTTTTTTTTTTTTTTCGGACTATGACTTTTTCTATCAGAAAAATTGTCACACTATGTCTTGGATTGTCAGATTTATTAACATATTTGCAGTTTATTAGTGTAAATACTTCTATTTTGCAAAGTAGCTGAAATCGATCAACCCATTATGTAAACGAGAAGACAACTAAAACTTTTCATTTGATTTCTTTTACTATTTCGGAATTTCTTTCTTAAATATTTCATGCTCTAGAATATAGTGTGTAGCGCACAATTTTAATTTTTTAATATTCCCTTAACTCATGCTAATTCCTGACACATGCAATAGAAACTAAGTCGACACCGAATTTCTTGAGAAAATTGATCGTTTTAAAGGAATTTCTTTAAGAAATCTTCAAATAAGTTTAGCTTCTAAATTTATTTTCATTTAAAATAAATGCCCACTTCGCTTTCATAAGAAGATTAAAAACTTGAACATACTTTTAGGAATTGGAATGGTATTCATAGATCCTGTTGAAAAAGAATGAAATTCTAAACACACACGCTGACAATCTCGTTCGTATTGTTAGTATTTTTCAAAACTTTAAATAAAACTTAGTTTCCATTGTGCCGAGCATTTGAGGCTTAAATTATTGAAGATTGTGTTTAAGTGTTTAAAAATACCAAATAAATTGTGTAACACACGAACAAGAGAAAGATAGCTAGAGAGAGAGAGAAATAGAGAGTAAAATGTAGTTCTAATTCAGAAATATCTCTTTTTGATTTAAAAATAAACATAAATAATGGGGTTTCTGTATTTTTTGCTGCGCTGTATGTTTGTTTGTTGCGTCCTTGTATAGGCATGCATCTTAATTTATGTTCCCCTCTTTCTTGTCGACTATTTTCTCTCCCTTTCTCCTTCTTTTTTTTAAATTTGTTGTAGTTTTTGTTTTCTATTCATATCTGCTTTTCAATCTTCTCCTTTTGGAGATATTTTATTTTTTATTTTTTATGAAAGAAAATTGCCACGCATCAAATACATACACGCAAACAAATATCCATACACTCACATTCACATAAGATAAATATCAGCCTCTCTCTCTCTCTCTCTCTCGCTCTCTTTGTTTGTAATCTCAAAGAAATTTTGCAACAACAATTTCTGTTTGGCATTCGCAGCTTTTTGTACACAAATAAAGTTTTTGTTTGTATTTTTAAATTTCAATAAACAAGAACAACAACAATGATAATAAATAGGCGACTTTTTCAGCAAAAAGAATTAAAAATAAAATCTCTTTTGTTGAGGCACAATAAATAACACAAGCTAAGCTAAGGAGAAATAAAGCAATGGGCGGCTGAACTGAATGAAGTTTTTGGAACAATAAAATATTAAAATTATTATACGCCTTAAAGTAGGCAATACAATTCATTTATTCTCTCTGTATATGATTAATCTATTACAGATACTAGATTTTATAAGGGAAGGTTTTTGCAGAACGTCTAGAGATCCTAAGAAGCAGCTGTGGCAGGCGATAAAAATTGACGATTTTTTCGCTAAATTTTTTTTTGTCCAAAGGCCAGTTCCTTTTTACGTGAAAATTAATTCGAATGATTCGATTTTCTATTTTCACCGACATGTACAATTTTTTTTTCACTTGTCTTTGGAAAACCTTTAGGAATCATCAGTTGTTTTTAATAAAAAACTGTTTTAAAAATCTTAAATTATGGATAAAAAGGAACGAATTCAAACGAATCGATCGCCTATATATTTTTACCGAATGATTTAATATTCAGTAGATATATTTCAAATGTTTCCGCTGCATAATGAGTTTTTGAAACAAGAAATTTTGTAATAGAATTTCAGTTTTAAAATGTTTGCTTTGCCATTATTTTATTGATTTTTTTTTTATACATATTTTGTCTCTTTTTCTTTCTTTTCTTTTTTAGCACACAGATTCGCATACTTATGTATTATATTTTTTAATTTGCATTTTTTTATAACTTCTCTCGCTCTCTGTCTTCTCTCTCTCTTCATCTGCATATTCTAATTATTTGTTTAAGTATGTATGAGTTTTAGTGCGTCTCTGTATGAGTGATGAATATTGTGGTCATTAAAGAACATTTTAAAAGGTTTTCTCTCTCCCTCTCTCTCTCTCTTTTGATTTAAATTTTATATAATTCACATGTAAGAGTTCGAAATCTCTCATTTGCAATATGCCATCTGCACTTGTGTGGACAGAATGTTTAAGAAAATCATGTTGGTAAGGAGAAAAAGTGAATTTTAAGCAGTGAAGAGTGATGTTTGTGGAGGGGAAAGGAAAAATATGAAATTCAATTAAATTTTTTAAGAAAAAACAGTTTCTCATGATTAAAAAGTATTGCCTATTTGTTAGAGTGGTTAGTTATAGGATTTACTTCATAAAATAAAGTCTACTTTACGGATTAATTTGAATGTTCAATTTTTTTAAAGCCTACTTCAGGCAGTTATCTTTTACCCTAGAAGCATAGTATATTTTTATTTATTACTTACTTTATTTTTACTTATTTTTTATTTGTGACAAACAACATTCCTTTGAATGCTGCTACAATATGAAAAATAGCTGCCATGCTTCATGCAAATGTGTTTTTTTTTGCATTTAAATTTTTTTTTATAGAAAAATCCCATTTGAAATGACATTTAAAACAAATTTTTTCCCCAATTTTTCTTTCATTCAAATTGTAAAACGTTTTTAATTTCATTTCTTGCATTTTTTTTTTGTTTTTAATAAGTTTTTAGTGTTTAATAATGAGTGCTATAATTTATTTCTTTTTTTCTTTTAATTTTTTATTTTTCTTTTTGCGAGTTTTTCAATTTTATAAAATCGTTTTGCCCCTCTTCAATTGCGGAAAACTTTCCATATTTGCACTATAAATCAAGGCAAACGTACGTGAAACTCTACTCCCTGCTAGGGTAGAGTATGCAATTGAATCACGAAATTTTATTTTTTTTCAATCCACAATACAATTGTGGAAGTTTTATTTCTCGTTAGCAGAATTAATGAAATGAAATCTGGAACAAACTTTTCTTAATGTTCCTTTAAATTCATATATTGCCTTCTCTTTTGGGAGATGTAATGAATGGCATGATAATGTTAGAATTGCATTTAAGAAAATGCAACTCCTAAAGTTACACACAATTTTTGTAGGGGGAAAAAAGGAAGATCCATAATAGTAGGCAAAATATTTTATAATTTTTAACTTTGATTTTCTTGAAGACAATAGGAGTTTCTTGAATGTAACCGCAGCATAGAAAATACCGAATAAATTTTTATAAATTAAATAAAGAATTTGTAATACATGTAATAGTAAGGTATTTGAAAAGTTTAAGGCACGGAATAAAATTGTCCCAAGATGGTTTTTGGAAACCTTCAATGCAACCCCTAAAGGTGGAAAATAGTTTCTAAAAGTAGGCAATATATGTTTAAATATTATAGTTCCTAAACATAGCCATTCATAAAAAAAATAGAAAAAAATGTACTACGATAGAGTATACACTGACCAATCTGGTCTGAGTCGACAGTGGAATGTTATCCGTAGTGTAAACTTATATAACTCGAATCTTTAATTCTTTAAATTTTTACAGTTAATTTTCTGGACTATCATTTAAATCTAGTTTTTTTTTGTTTTTATTTCTTTTAAATCAAATATGCACGAAGTAGTACAGTATTATGCTAATGATTTTTTTTTCAAATTTAAAACAGCTTTTCAGTATTTGTTGCTTAAATTTTTATCTCTGCAATAGTGGCTCTTATGTTTACTTCTGTTGTTCTTGTAATCCCTAAGAGTTACTCACGAGACATGAAAACACAACTGACTGAAACAAAGTGCTGGTTTTCGAATTTAATCTTTATAAATATTTAAGAAACTTTATAAATATTTCACAGAATCAATGCTGCAAATGCTAAAAAAGATGATCCAAAGAAAGTAGATAAAATGTAAAGTATACTTTTAGGTTCTATAATATTTTTTTGTGTGTCTTAAAACAAGAAACAGGAAAATATGTTGCATTTAGATTTTTAATGATAAAAA
>QOCX01007459.1:0-10130 GCA_005959815.1 Sarcophaga bullata
AAATCAATTCTTTTGAGTACTAAAGAAAAAAAAGAATTGGGAATTAATTGAACTTTATGTCATCCAAGAGAGGTGAAAATATTGAAGAATGAGAAAATAATTGTAATTTAATGTTGAAAAACCTAAATTTAATTACCTCTACATCCTAGTTTGTCTATAAATATACTTCAGGATCATTCAAGCTTTCTACCGTAAGCCTATATTCAGCATTTACAGATATCAAGAGACGATGGCAGACTACCAGCTCGTAAATCTTTTTATTTAATGTGTTACTTATTTAGTTACGGTTTTGATACTTGGATTATGGCTTGTTTAACAACAGAAATCAAGTATAAATATTGAAAACACCTTATAGAAGATGTGATTCAAATGTGACTACTATTCAGCAGTCAGAGAATTAATCTTCCCAGCAATCGATCTTTAATTATGGATCATTATGGTATATACTGTATTTGGATTTGCATCTCCATTCATGCAACAATCAAAGTCATGCCTCATATATATGCTGATTGGGTACTGGAGCAATTTGTTTCTCCCGCATTTATTCTGTCTTCTCATTTGATGGTTTCGCCAACAAGCAAAAAAATTTGGAATACAGAGGCACCCCAACTTCACATATGGTTTTCGTCCTGTTTATGCCACATTTTCCATTGATCTTCTGTACATACATAAAATACCGCTAATCTGAGTATGTTCGAAATCTACAAATTGTAGATAAAGACTGCTGTTAAGCACAACGTACTCCTTGATGATAATACCAGTATGTTATCGATAAATGACCTTCCTAGTCTATAGCCTGCCTGCGATATCCGTAGGATGCTTTTGAAGCTGTAGACCTAAGCTGTAGTGGAATCATGGATATAATAATTAATGGACGAAATTTAATGCAGGAATTCCTGTGCAGTGGTTGCATTTGTCACTGTAACTATTCTCCTCTTAATTGATTACGATGGGTTTTTTCTTCCCACACTCTTCTGATTATTGAACTCAGAGGAGGTAATAATCATGGCGAAATGTCATGCTCGGATACTCTCCAAACTCTTGAGATTTAGACTTCGGGCGGAGGACTTCTGGAAAGAGAGAATTCCGCCTCCATGCTTGGATCTTTATAGCTTGAGCAGATGTCGTGAAAGTGAAAAAGCTGCTCCACTGTAATGAATAATTGTGCTGTCCTTAGACTTCAAACGCAACCACAAATATCTCTCATTATGGATTTATCATCTCGATTTAATCTCGTTTAGCTTACTCCAAGAGGACCTTAAAACAGTGTCACCTTGAAATTGAAAATAAAATAAAACTTACACTTGTTTTAGTAAATATCGCCCCTATAAAACTCTGCTCACTTTAAAGACAGAAAATACAGATGGAAAATAAGCTGGGATCAATGGAACCTAAATAGATTGATACAAGTATCAGGGATAAATTATGTGCTATCTGCAATAATGTTACACACCTTATATACATAAGGACCAGAATATTTATATGAGGATAGTAAAACTACTTCCTTTCAACGTTGCAACGTTCTAACACCGCAAACCATTGAGGATTCTAGTGGGCTCACTGATAGCTAGAAATGTAACACATAAAACGGAGTATCAGAACAGAGGAGAAACTGGAACTTGTTACAAAATACTGTGAACACAATCGTAGAAAAAATTTCGGCACATCCATAACCAGGCTTTTCTCCAAATTGCGAAATCATATTTTGTAGGCTAGAAGCAGAACGGGTGAACACGAATTTTTATTGTACACACTTCTTTTACAAGATTTGTTTTAAATCACTTTTTTCACTCTATTTAAAATAAAGTTTTGTAACTTTACTGGATTATTATTGGGATTTAATATGACAGAGTTCTAGAAATAAAGAAATCAAATTTCATTTGAAAATTCGTCAATATTTTTTCCACTTCTTTTTAAAAATTTTCGAATTCTTTAACTTAAAAAAAAAAAGTTTTAAAAACACCTCTTAAAAATCACTTGCACATATAAATGCAGAAATTCTTTTCTTTTCTGCTTTTTCATTAAAAAATTCTCTTTTAACGCATTTAAAACTTAAAATTCCATACGAATGTAAACATTGCCACTGCATGTACATCGAGAGTTGTTCTGTTTTTTCTTTTTCATTTTTTTTTTTAACAAAATTTTATCTGTGGCATTGTCGACTCTCATGTGTCATGTTGCTGTATCCAAAACAGGAATACAATCTACAATATAGTTTAAACCAGATCGTAAAATAAAAAGCTTCCAACAAGAGATCAGAGCAACAGCAACAGCAAAAAAAAAATCCAAAACAGAACAAAAAAAAACATGGAAAATAAAAAAAAAGCGAGAAAATAGCTAAAAATGGCAACATAAACGAAAATAACCGCTAAGTTGACCATTTGCTTAAATACTGCTAGCAGAACCCACCAAACTCTCTAGACGTTGGTCCGTTACACTGACTTCCTAAACAACTACTCGGAGAATATAGTAGTTAGTGGAAATAAAAAGAAATAAAAAAAAACATTTACAACAACACCAATAAACATTCTAAAATAGACAACAACAACAGCAACAACAACAACAACAACAGTAGCGGCAACAGCAAAACCCAAATTTTTTAACCTACAAAAAATCGTTTTTATTCCCATTTTTTGCCATCGAAAACAATTTATTTTTTTTTTTTTTTTTTTGGTTTTTGCAACACAAAGTTTTTAAATGATAAAAATTTCGATTTTTTGTGAAAAAAAAATTTTGTGGAAACTATGTTAGAAAAAAAAATAGAAAAAGGAATAGAAAAAACTTCGAAAAAAGAAAAAAAAAGTCGAAATTTGTGTGTGTTTTAGAGAAATTAAAAAACAATCATGATGAAAAGGTGCATAAAAACGACAGGAGCAGCGACAAATGAATTGAATCGACAAAGAAGAGAAACAAAAAACGGGAAATATGTAATGGAATAAAACGTGTACAAATTGACAGACAGCCAGCCCAGATATAAACATAGTCGCAGCCACAGACATCAAAACGAAATTTTTTTTTCAATTACAATTCGGTACACAAAGGGAATTTTGAGTTAAAAAATGAATTTTAAATTTTTAAAAAGGAATGATGGATGGCGGCTAGAAAGTTTTTGTTGAAATTTAAGAATTTAAGAAAGAAAACAACTTGAACTATTACGTGGAGACGACAAGGGACCAAAAGACATTTGTATTTATTACAATAAATATATCAGTTCTTCATTATGGAAATCTCTACGTAATGATCTCAGAACTACTTACTCAAGAACAATTTTAAGATGCCTTTATTACCAGTATCCTGTAAATCACTTACACAATGACGCCGAACTGTAGATTACAAAATTACTGGCACACAGTAGCGTCTGACTCTTTCTGATAAATCACGAAATGAGAGTACAAAGTAGTTTATATTCATCATGGACATGCAGAGGTCCCAGTAGTCTAGCAGACAGTGTGTTAGCTTATTAGACGTGAGGCCTTGGTTCAAAACCCATGTCAAACATCTCCAACAATACGAAATCTGAAAAAGTACATACATACATACATACATAATTTGGCCGTAACACCCTTCAGTCAGGATTACGGCCTAGCTTCTCACACCACTTATGTTGTGTGTGTTAATTTTATACATGAGTGGCGGGACCTTAAGTTTAAAGTCGACTCCGAATGATCGATTTTTTGAGAAACTTTTCATGGCAATTTTATTTAGTCTTAGAATTTTTGCCAGAAATCTGCTGAGAGGAAGCCGCCGAAGAAATATTTTTTCATATTTAGCTTTTGATGTCTGACTGGGGATTCGAAACCTGGCCTTTCGTCTAATAAGCCAACACACTACCAACTAGAAGACTACACCGACTACTACTGAAAAGTATTTCTTCAGCAACTTCCTTTCAGCAGATTTCCGGCAAAAACTCTGAGATTAAAATTGCCATGAAAAAAATTCTGTCATTCGGAATCGACTTTGAACTGTAGGTCCCGCAAATCATGTATAAAATTAACACACACAACTTAAGTAGTGTGAGAAGCTAAGTCATTATCCTTGACTGAAGTATTGTAATGACCAAATTGTGTATGTATGTATGGACATGCAAACATTATTAATACAACAGCGCTGGCCATGTGGTATGAAAACTCTTTAATGATATGATGCAGCGGATTTGGTCCAGTACCATCATAAAGTGTAACCTGCCATTACTGGCATTCACAGAGATAGTGGTGATTTGCACGAAGTTTAACCTGCCATGATTGCATTCATAGAGATAAGTGAGCTGATATGCTGGAAGAATATAATCATTATTTATTTCCGCTATCATTGCCCTGCATTGTTGAAGGTTATAAAAAGATTACGTACCATTAGTAGATTGATTTGAAATCAAAAATATTTGGAATTTGCTTGATGCTAATAATACGCTATTAAACTAATGAAACACAAATATAATTCGAAACCAATCGGTGTGATCAATTGGAGCCAGAATAGCCACGATTTACATTCTAATGCTTATGCTATACCAGCCAGTGTTTATAATCCCATCTATATAAATTATCTAAGTAGTGTAAATTCTTATCTTTAATTGGTCATTTACAACATTTTAGTAAGGGTTACAACCTAGCCTCTCACACACCACATGTTGTGAGTATTCATTTTTATCTAGAATTGTTAAACTGATAGTTTTAGCGCCAGATTTTGAAGAATCTTTTCATGGCAATTATATTTATGCTCAGATTTTTTGCAGAAGACTGCTGTTTTGTTTGTGATGGCTTAGCCAGGACTTGAACCACGGCCTCCATGTCTAATAAGCCCTCACACTACCTATTAGATTACGGTGACTACGAATTCTAGAACTCAGAAGACTGCTGTTTTGTTTATGATGCTTAGCCAGGACTTGAACCACGGTTTCGTGTCTAATAAGTCCTAACACTACCTACTGGATTTCGTGATTGCGAACTTCTATAGACACAATGCAACTGTGATTCCTACATCGATTCCCTGACACATCGTTATCTAGTGCAGCCGTAGAGCTAGATACTCTGCTGGTATAAATAAACACTCTTGCCTCACTTTTTTGCACAGTAATCATACGCCCTTATATGTCCACAATGATACTTCGATCTAAGCCCATCCCTTTGTGGTATTATTTTAAACAAACATTAATCAAAAAAAATCAAACAGAAATCAAGATTTCAATTACGATTTTCGCATAAACAAATCTTCTTTAGCCAAAACATTTAGTTTGTCGTTTTATTTCTTTTGCCTTTCAGCTATGCTTCTCATGCACTTATAAATATCCATGTCCGAAGTCTTTGGAAATGTTCAATAAATGAAAAACTAAAAATAGGAAAAATAAATACAAGGAAAAACAGAAAAAAGAAAATTTATGTTTTATTAATTGTTTTAAATACTTTTTAACAAACTTTCTATAAGATTAAAATCCCATAGACATTGATCAATAAATTTAAAAAAAAAAAAGAAAATTTATTTCGATTTTATTTTTCCCCACACCACACAAAACCTAAACCTATCTACAAGGCGCCCAAGCGTCTAACCCAGTTAAAAACAGAGATGAATAGCCGATATAGCAGAGAAGAAGAAGAAAAAATTTCCTTCATTGCTTTCAATTTCTAATTTAACGTTAGACATACACAAACATAAGACCGTACAGGAAGAAACACTCTCTAGTGTTTTATAGTTTTTGGGAAAAAATAATTTCTTATACGTTGTATTCCAAATTTTTTTTTTCTTCTTTTTCGTCCTCTGGTAACCCAAAGTTAACTATCGTAGCACTTGTAGTTGTAGTCGCAGTAGGAAATGTTTTTAAAATTGTTCTGGCATAGTTGAAATTGTTTTTCGTCTTCGACTTTGGCAAAATTCTATTGCGAATTTCAGCTGCATACAATTGCTTCTTGTTGCATTATATCAATGAATTTTCTACAATATTACAACAACAAATAAACTTACAATTACATACACGAATATTTTCCATTGTATACAGGCGTACTAAAGGCTACGAAAAGAAAGAAACCATTTCCACCACATATGAATGCCTGTCTATACATACCACCAACCAAATATATACGCAATATATTACTTTTTCGATGAAGATAGAATACAGAACTTTCAAAGAGTGTAATGAAAATCAATTTTTTTATTCATAAGGAATTTATTGATAATATAAGCTGCGTTTCACTGTTCTATGGCTACTATTTGTATAAATGTATTGTATTCTAGTGAAATAAAGGGACTTATTACCGCGTAGTAGTTGTCTTTCTTTACTACAATCTCAGTGTCTAAGACTATATGCTCAGAATAATGCAATAGACTAGAGTCTTTGCTGCTAAACAAAGCTACGACCCTCAGGCTAATACACTAACACCCTAGACTATCAGGGCATCACTAATTACGATGTGAAGGATACTTTTTCACATTGGAAACAGAAAGTAAAATCTTCCAAAAACTTGATCTTACTCACAATATCTCTATTAAGAGCATAATCTTTATTAAGAACACAGGGCTTCAGTAATAATTTTACACTCTTTATTGTCTGATTTACATATCCAGTTGTGGAGTTGTGAGGTGTAATTGTAAGAATTTCTTTCAATGGCTTTTCGGGATATGTCAGATTGTGGTCTTTGGGATTAATTTCCAGTATCGATTTCGAAGGTTTGATCAATTTATTGCCAGAACTTGAATTGAATTGATTTCGCATCAGAATGAGCGGTACTTACATTTGTAAAGAACATCTGACTTCAACTTTGATATAATTGACCCTGAGGCTTATCTGACTTGTTCCTTCTTCCTTGTGACTATGTCTAGTATAAGTTAAAGAAAGTTAAAAGCTCAGGGTTTTCATAGATTGTACTTGACGTTTAAAATAAATTGAAACTTCTAAATATTGTCACTACTTTACGAATTGATTCTTTGGAATGTAGATGCCAAATTTTTTTTCAACATACTTTGGCAATAGCTCTACATATACGTACATAATCGAAATTACGAAATAGTACGAATACAAGAAATATGTAAATGAATACACAGAGACACTAAAGGCCTAACAGAAAAGATACAATATTGCACACAAAACATGATTGTAAGTGTTGTAAGTAAATTCCCGTCTTAAAGAATCTTGAAAGTCATAGAAGGTAAGGGCAAGGGTAACATAGTAACAAAGATATTACTAAACATAGGAAATAACATTTTACACAGGAAGCTACAAGGACATCTCATAAACCATACTTTCAGAGCTTAAATCTATATAATGGAACACAATTTCAAAGAGCTTCTTGGCGAAAAATTTACAATTCTTTAACTAATTCTAGTTCTAGTTAATCAGTTAAAACGTTACTAATCATCTATAAATGGCCAGAATATAGTTGACGTTGAGGAGCTAAGAAGCAAAAACTGCGTCGTTCGTCTCCAATATTAGAAAATGTATGGTGCACAAGCAATATCAGCATTACAATTAAATTCCGTGTATTCAATAAAGGTCTGAAAAGTACAGATCGCGACCGAGGAAATGAGAATAGAAAGCAAGGCACAACATATGTAGGCTAATAGTAGGCAGTAGTGCCGTCGTCTAGTGGGTAGTGTGTTGGCTTATTAGACGTGAGGCCACGGTTCAAACAGCAGGTCAGACATCGTCAACAAAACTAGGTATGCAAAAATATATCTTCGGCAAATGCTCTCATCAAAAAATTTCTGTCAACATAAGTGGTGTGAGAAACTAGGTCGTAAAGCCGTCTGAAGGGTTGCAATGACCAACTATGTGTGTATATGTATGTAAAGAAAACATTTATATATTCTGAAATACATATTTCTTACACCTTATTTAAAAACCACGATGCTTTAAAAACAGATTACCCTATTTATGAAGGGGTTCTGACACTAGCAAGAGCTACAGATAAGATATTTTGAGCATCATGCTTTAAGAGTAACATTAGGGGCCCTAGCTAACATTAAAATACACACTGTTCATAAAAACCTCTTCTGAATATTGGCCTTTATATTCTCAATTTCCTATTCTCTAGAGTCTCTAAAGAGGAAAATCTTTAATTTCATTGTCATTTGCAAAAGATTCAACGTCAAATAGGTTTGGACTTTCATTAAAAGAATATGAGTGCCTAGACATGGCTTTATTCCATCAAAAAAGCTCGATTGCTTTGCACTTTAAAATTCAAAACACTCATAAAGTGTAATTACTTCTAAAGCCAGTGACTGTAAATTTATAATGCAAATAATCATACGTATGTACGTGTCAGTCTTTTCTACACCCAGTCTGTTCTAGTGTCTGCCAGTAAGTCTAACTATATTTGTGTACAATTGCATAAATACTTAACAATAACAACAACAGCAACAGCAGCAACAACAACAATAACAATAAAAGAATATGCAACATGGAAAATTGTTTAAATTTCTAAAATTTTGTAGTTGGCTTAAGGCACAATAAAAATTTCAAATATTCATATTGTTATACACACACACACAATTACAATTACAATTACAATTACAAGTATAAACAAGATGGTTACATATACATATACATACATTTATATTATATAAGAATATGTTTAAGTATAGAAATTTATTGAAAATTTTATTTTTTTTTTTCAAAATGCAACAACATGCACTTGAATTCACATAATAAAGACAAGTGAAGTGTTTTTTACTCAGGACGGTTAAAGAAAAAATTTTAATTTAATTATGATGTAAAATTCAGGTCAATATTTACTTTAAAATATTGAAAATAGAAATCATTTTTTAAAAGAATATGAGAAATTAAGATATTTTCTTAAAATATTGCTAAACAAACATACAAACATACTGATACTCTTGAATGGAAACAGAAAAAATTTCTTTTTCTTTAAAAAATAAATCACTTTTAACCGCCATTGTATACGATTTTAACATTACACTTCAACAATATTTTGAATAATAAAACTTCCATAGTAAAAACAGAGGAAACAATAGTCACCTCAAACAAAAAACTCCTTTAATCACAACTATTTTAAGCTGCCATCCTTAATACCAGTGAAATAAGTTTCCCAACATAATTCTCTTTCTAGAAATTTCTCTTTATTAAACATTTTCTCTTAAAAATCCTAGAACAATGAAAAAATCCTTTTAGAAAAATTACAAATATTTCCCAGTATTTTTCGTATTTCTCTTATTTCGTCCATGCTGGCCGTTGTACTTCTAAAGTGTTTATGTGGTGGACCAGATAAATAGGTTCTCTTAAATCTATTGAATGGATGTCTGCGTTGTGTTTGTTTGCATTGCAAACGAATTGAATTCTTACTGCCGTACACGTGCTTTTTATATGTGAGAAGAGAGTTAGAGAGTGCGGTAAAGTCTTATCACTTACTAAGCCAGGCTACATATTTTGAAAGGTAAAGTATTCTTATAAAAAAAAAACCAAAGCAACAACAAAAACAACAAGAAAATTTCAAAAGTTTCATATTGAGGTTTCCAATTTTAAGCTGTTGGCATTAACGAATTTCTATGAGTTTAGCTCAAATAAATTACGTGGATTTTAACTAGCAAAACAAATTGCATGAGAAGATAATCGAGTAATCTTAGTATATGAGAAAAACCATACAAATTAATGCCATGATGATATTCAAACGTTGATAATTCTAAGTTTAAAAACTCTATACTAATGCATATTAATGTTGTGGTTTGTATTAGAATTAGGAATACTGGCTGTGGAACAGATGAAAGAGGTGGCAGTATTTATCGAAATAACAGAAGAACCTTCTATAAATGATGGGAAAATCATGAAGCATGAATTACCTTGGTAATGTGATTTGCATTCCATTGGTCAATCGAACCACGAACAAATATGCTTTCCGATATAGGCGTATACTACTCCAAAATACACGATTTTCGGGAACAAATCCTTTATTCCCTCTATCACATTCTATTGAAGTATTGACAAAACAGTGGAATACAAAGCACAAAGAGACGAACATCTTATAATCAGATTTTATATAGCACCGTCATTAATAAGCATTTTCGACTCTTCTTTCCAATTGCAGAGATAGAATTTGAAGGTCCAGCCTTTATGATGAATTTATCAAAATTTGCCAGTCAAGTTCATTCAGCTCCCGCAAAGCTAATAAAGATATGCATGGTTTGCAATT
>QOCX01007462.1:0-10125 GCA_005959815.1 Sarcophaga bullata
CTTGAAAACCAAAACTTTAAACATAGATTTACGAAAAATCTACGCCAAAGACAGAAAACAAAATTCTTTACAATTATAAACATTTAAGGATTTCATCACTCCCTCTCACTCTCTCTCACTCTCTTAATATGTTCATGTCTTTCTTTAACATCCATTACAGAATTGCATTTCCTCTTCCTTTTGTTTTTGGCCCGGCATTTGCAAAATTCTCAAATTAATGTATTCCCGTAATGTATGACAAATAAAATCACATTATGGGTATTACTGTTATCCTCCTCATTGTTTTTTGTTGTTGTTTGTTTCGAACTTATTTTTAATGTTTGTTTCTTGTGCAGGATAATGTTTTTCTTAAGCACCTGCTGACAATTTCAAGTGCACAATAATCATTCAGTCTTCCAAACACATTCACTCATTCATTGTCAGCATTCAGCACTGCTTTTATGTTTTGTTTTTATAACAAATTCCCTGCAACATTTGCACAGAAGAGGGTTGTTGACTCCATGCCATTGAATTGAATTTATTGAAAACCATAAAAAAAAGATACAAAAGTCCAGTGTTTTTGTTTTTCATGCTTTCAATTGCACCATATGAATTACAATAACAATAAAAGCAAAATAATTATAATTGCTAAAATGCATGACAACAGCATTATCATGAACATTTATTCTACTGCCAAGCTCCAAGTCTTTATTGTCATCCGTAATAGAGATCGTATTGAGAGAAAGACAGAGAGAGAGAGAAAAAAAAACATCATTCCCTGTATCTTAAATTGTTCACACAAACAATTTCAAATGGTCAGTTTGTTTCAGTTGCTAGCTGTAAATCGAAATCGCAGGTTCATTATTGAAATTAAGAAAATACATGTGAAAACTATTAATCACTGGCAACTGGAAAATTTAAACGGGGGTTATTGAATTTGAATTTTTGATTTATTGGCAGACAACAGTCTTGTTTCACAGTAAATGCGTATTATACCACCGTAAGACATACATACCTCCGACGATTTACTAGGAATTCGAATGCTGATTTAGATAATGCTTATCTACATAATATCCAGGAGATATTATGTGATTATCTAATAACCGAGGGCTAGTAGATAGTCTATTGGCTTATTAGACATGAAGTCAAACTCCAGGCATCTCAGTAGATTTTTGGCAAAAATTTTAAGAATATTGCATGAAAAGTTTTCTCAATATCTGCCTTTCGGGAGCACACTATAAACTATCTAACTCCCGCCATTCATAGATAAAATTAGCCACACACATTGTAAGTGGTGTTAGAAGTTTGGTCGTAATCCTGCCTGGAGGGTTGTAATGATCAATTATGTATTCATGTATGTATGCGCACAATTGTAATTCATTTTGGCCACTTAAATGAGTTAGTAGACGGTCGCTTGTAGCCAGGAATGTGTTCGCAGTACAATACCTCAGACTCTTAACTAAGAGGTTCCAAATGTGTTCGTAGTAAGTCAAATAATTCTCTTCATTTATCAAAAGAGATTTTATTCAATATTAGCCTCTCTGGGGTGAGTGAGAATGCAAGCAAAGTTACTTTTAAGTGAAATTTTTTGTTATGTTTGAGTTGTCGTATACTCTACAATCTTATGAAAGCGTTCGACTGCTGCCAGAAATGCGTTCAGCTATTAATAGGTTCCCGGTATACATTGCTTTAGGATTTTGCGTTACAATCTGACACTTAAGCAACCTTGATTACCACTTTCCAGACAACTTTTATGCAAAAGTCAGGCCAAAGACTATAATTCACAGATGCACTATTGAATCAAGCTGCTATAATGCCTTTTGCTAAGAAATCTATTCAAATATAGAACATTTTCAATTTTTCTAAAAATAGTTTCAAATGTAGCTGACGTAACAGAATATAAATGTTCCAGAAGAAACAAGATTGTGTGGGATATCTGGCAGATATTATTGCATAGTTATGGCCTCGCTATCCTCTATATCCTTTACAACCCAATCGATTTTATTCTTACTCATAACAGCTTCAACATTAACTTTCATTTTTAATTTTTTCCTCCCCCTCTCTTAGGCAATTATCACTTAAAAACCACAAAAATAATTTACGGATGCGCTACATCAAATGCCTTTTTCGGAACAATAAAATTATGAAAACAGTTGGAATAAAAGGGCAGCGGCAGAAAAAGGCCAACAACATTTATTCAACATCATTAGAGGGGTTGTTTCCCATTACAACAGCTTGACTCTGATTGTTGCATATTCAGTTCGTAACGTTCACAGCAGCAACAACAACAATGTTTGAATTATAAAAACAGTGCCAGTAATAATCATCTGCGCAATGTTTCAATTGTTTTAGATGAGTTTGGAAGAACCCAGAACCATAGAAAGTAAATAAGTTTCCTTTTTCAATTGATGCTCCTGGTAGTGAGGAAATGTCAAGCTGGGCATATAAGTGCCAATACAACTGGTGGCAAAGTCGTGGATATAATTGTTAGTGGTAGCAAACGACCTTGAAGTACACTACAGTATGTATGCATAAGTGTTGACAAGAGAAGAGTGGTTAGCTGAGACGCATTCAAACATTAATGCTTATAACAGAATGGTGATCATCGTATCGTTTAGGCGTCAATCTTTGCAAACAAAATTACTGCCTTTCACCAGGTTATAGAAGATACATACATACATACATTACCCATAAAACCCAAAAATAATACATACATACCATACAAAATTGGTCATTACAACCCTTCAGTCAGGATTACGATGTAGTTTTCTCAAACCACATATGTTGTGTGTGTACGGTTTAAAGCCGATTCCGAAAGTCAGATTTTTGAGAATTTTTTAAGGCAATTTTATTTTACACTGAACTGTACACAAACCAACTATCGCAGAGGGTCAAATATCTTATGGTCTTTTAAAAGCACCATGAATAAGATTTAACCCGGAATCAAACTAATAGATACTATCAGGACATAGTAGAGGTAATAATGCGTTACTGCGTTTACACTTTGTAGACGCTGTGCAAGCAAATGATATGTCTGTAGGCTTAAGGACAGAGTTCGCAGCCAATCAGCTGCCATAATAACCTTAATCACCATTATCTGTTCTATTACGACTAAGGTATTATTTGTTATACTCAATTTCCCTCCATTGATCTTTTATTGAGGCATAGAGCTATGGTGGTGGCAGTAAAGCTCAATGGAGGTAAATACTAGACTATTATTATGCTGCAATTCTGAGGTTACTTACATCTTTCTGAGTAGAACATTTGATTTTAGAATACTTACTAAGGACTTCTGGTCTAAATATCAGAAACTTCCAATGGCTTCAAAATGTCTGACAGAGTTGGCTGTGGTTTACCTGTATGAGTTATTAAAAGTTCTGATATTAAACTGTATGGCCACTGCATTTTTTTCGGTCAGGGATCACGGCCATTGCAAAAGCAGTTCAACTCGATATTTAGTTCTACAGTCTAGCTGTGGTCTATGTCCCTCAGTATCCATCTTCATTTCAGCACCTGTCCTCAACCAATTCACAAAATTAAAATGTTTCCAGGTATGTTGAATGAAAACTGATTATTGTAGGACCAGAATACACTTCTAACTGTTTTTTCTTTTAATGCGTATTCGGACAGCGTTTTTCTAATTAAAAATCTTCGAACGATGTTACATACTTTGACAATAAATCGAAGGGCGTAATTGTTGTTAGCAATGTAAACAATAAATGACAGTATTTGACCAACGGCTAGGGATCACATTTCTCATTTTCTTTACACTGTTTTTGCATTAAATTACGATCGCGTATTTATTCTAATACTTACTGTTGTAGTTGTAGTTGTTCAATGAAATGCTTTATAGTCCACTGCAGAATTTTATCAAAACGAAGAGATCAAGTGCATTTAAATCATCAACCCCTGGCTCAAGCCCACCACATTACAAATAAAATAATCATTCTAGCAATCACATACGCACAAACACACATACAGCCAACATAAAAATGAGTACATGACATGAAAGTAACGGAGATATTAAATGGCATCATCATTCCCTGTGGAGTAATTTGTTAAAAATCGAAAGCAACACACTCTCCTCTCAAACACCACAAACTCATACAATTCAACCCCTTTTTGTTCACATTTTATTTGTGAAAACTCTTCCAACAGCCTTCGAATATCCAGTCATTGGCCTTCTATCGTTACAGTGTGTTTTATTCGCAGGATAAAGATCAGAAATCACTTTGTTGTGGTGTTTTGCCAGAAAATTGAGCAGTTAAATAGAGGTTGTTGTTGTTGTTATTGTCATTACCACTATTGTTGCTAGTGTTAAAAGTCTAAGTTATTCTTTTTTTCTTTTCTTATTGTTCTTTTTAAAACAATTATTTGTTTTTCTCATTACTATTATCGTTATATCCCCTCATATTATGGTGGTATTGGCTTGGTTGTCTGGTGCAAATAGAGTGGAAAAAAAAGGATTCTCATTGTTTCCTTTTGTTATTCCTATTGTGTGTTTTGTTTTCTTTGCACTTCTCTTTTGTTGTTTTCTTTGTTGTTGTTATTTACCATTTTTTATTGTTGTTGTTGTGTTAAAGAAATAAATTGTAAATATTTATTGTTCATAACTTTTGTATTTTATTTACAAAATTCTCATCACAATTAAGATGAAGAGTTAATTAAAGAGATTAATAATGGTAAAGGGTGGGTCATTTAAAAGTTTAAACTTAAAAATTCAATAAAAAACAAAATATTATTTCATTCATATGGCTGCCACGGCTGGCTTCACAGACCAATTTTTGTGCACTTTTTCAAGTGTCTGGGTTCGTATCTCTGTAACGGCATCACAAATCTTGGCCTTTAGTTGCTCAATTGTCTCTGGTATGTCAGATTTTTAACGGCTTCTCACAGAAAATAGCCCAACGGTGTCAAACCGCAGCTTCTTTTCAGCCAACTGACATCATCATTTTGGCTAATTAATCGATCAGCAAACCGTTAAAGCAATAAATCGATTGTGGCACAAAAAATGTGAGTAAAGTTGCACCAGCCTGTTGAAACCAAACATTTTTCATATTGGAACCATACAAAAAAAATCGGTTATCACGGTGCGATAGGTATTCCCATTGACCAAAATGGCTGCGCCGTACCAAGAGTACATAAAGAAATATGGCCCAATGATGCCTCTGCTCCACAAGCCTCACCAAACAGTCACAGTAAGAGGAAGTCGTTTTGTTCGAGATGTTTGAACAAGAGTCCTCAAACTTTATAGGGTATCTCCATAATGTTTACTCCAAGCCTATTACCCTGACAAACTTCAGGATGCTGTTCGGTGTCAATTAGGACAATTCCCTGCCCAGCACTTAATGTGGTTCCTTTCATTATTTTCCCTTTCGTTGAGTATACCCTTCAAATTATCCATTCAAGTCTACAGAAAGTTCTGGTCTCATCAGAAGAATGAAGGGTCAGTTCCTCCAAAGCTCATCTGTTCATTTCCGCGAAGACCTAGCAGAGAACAACCCTACCTTTTCTACATAGCTGATTCTGTTTTCTCCGACAATCACGTACTATCTTCTATTTAATTACATAAAAGCCGAGTGCACAAACAGTGGCCTCAGTGTCTGATTGTATAGCAGTGTTCTGTTGTTTGAGCCTTCTATACACTTTAGGGTTCTCCATGTGCTCAGAATATTTCATTCTGGGATCAACAACCAACACTCAGCGGCTGGCCCCTACTAATATAATGCATTGTATTGGAACTAGGAAAATATGTCATGGGAAGGAGGAAAGGGGGAGAAGTATTTGTGGACACTAGATTTGAAACTTCTGATAGCATAAGTGACAGGAAAGAAGTTCCACATGTGCATAGTTCGGATAGTAAACCATTTTCTCTGTAATGTAGTAAGCGATGCACTGGTCAATCGACAACAAACGGTTGTGCTCTGCGAAAACAACAAGTGTTAGGCGGGTATTCATGATTCTCGAGATCGAATCTTTTTATATCCCTCGAGCAAAATCTATTCACAAACCACATTGAGACGATGCTCCAATAAATCAATAGAATTGGATTATCCTCTCCTCTAAGCGGTCGAAAAGCATTAAATTAGACTTCAAGGCATCAGCCCATACATTAGAGTTGTATTGCTTCTTTCGACACTTGACTAATTTGCTGGTGCCAGCGAACACCACATTGAATTTTCGTTCCTAAAATATCAAGAGCTTCTGACTCCCTAATATTTACACCACCCACAGATACAGATGATACAATATTATTACTGCGCTTATGTGTCAATTAACATTCTTTCATTTCGAACATTGAAATCAACTCTATTCATCCGACCTCATACGGAGATTGACCGTAAGTAAGTGGGTGTGAGTGATCAGACATATTTCTGATATGCTCTCTATATAAGTCCTCCATGATATTATCCCATCCAGGAGTCGATTATTCTATTTCATTTCGAAAGTTTTCTCATTCCTTCCCTCAGGCCCACTGTTATGCACTAACAACAAACAATTTCAACACTTCTTTTAAAGATGTTGCAGAGATTCTCTTGAAATTTTCCTGTAGCCCCCAACACCAATATCATTCGCATATCGTTGGTAGTGCTAACTGGAAGTGCGTAAAAAATTAATTCTGGACAAATATCATTTCAAATTTTAATTTTAATTTAAATATTTCATACTTTTGCTATAATTATGACCTAAAAATTGTAAAAAAATTCTTTTGAGAGAATAGAGTATGACATAAAAATGTTCTTTGAGTTCAATTTAAAATGTCTCTTATCATAGACTTAAACCTCCAACCAACCCCCAGTTCATGATGAAATGTCAAAATTAATAAAAAAAAAAAAGAATTTTAAAACTTATTTAAAAATCTTCGAATTAAAACCAGAAAACCTAATCCTTATGCCAGAGATGGTCATCTTGTTTTCGAATATTAAAATCAAAAGAATGGCAATTATTTTCACATTTAATAAGATTTGACACGTTCGGTATGACATTTCAACACCAACCCCAAGCTACACAAATAACAGCAGCAGCCAGCAGCCAGCAGCCAGCAATGGCAGCATCAAATGAAAAACCACAAAATTGTCTTTCATTTGGAATGAATAGCTCATATTTCAAGCTGATGATAAAATAACAATAAAAAGAATTTAATTTCGTTTCGTATTACAACAAAAGGAACGAAAAGCAGAAGAAAATGATTCGCAAATGAAATAAAATAAGAATTCTGCGTCAATTTTATTAAAAATCAAAATTCTATTACGAAAGCACAGAAAGAGCTGAATTGCGAAATGAGGCATAGACGACTTGTGAGAACGCTGCTAATGGATAGGCAAATATGAAATTATATTGCTTCTGGACTATATCAATTCAGACATATTAAGTCTATCTTTTCATCTTAGTACCACAGAGAAATTTGTGATCACAAAACACCTACTCCAACCACATTTCTGAGTCACAATGAGAAGGAGCATATAAGATTCATATTCAGAAAGGAAAGAATTTTACAAAGGAAGATACAGAGAGGATTCAAAATTGCACAAACAAAACAAGTGGATTTGACTTCCACCCAGCAGTCTCCTGATAAAAACTTTGAGTGTCAAATAAAATTGCCGTGAAAAGTTTCTCAAATCTGTANCGAAGTCGATATTAAACAGTAGGTCCCTGCCCTTATAGATAAAATTAACATACAGTGTAAGAGACTAAGTTGTGACCCTAACTAAAGGGTTGTAATTATCAACTGAGTAAGTAAGATTACCAAATACTCGAAAGGTTTAATATACACTAAGGCAGGGAATCTGCAAGTTTATTACAGGGGGAAATCTGCAAGTCTATTACAGTAGGAGAGTCCATGTGAAAAAAGCTGCCTTATGCTAAAGCGGCCAAGACTAAATATCATATATTCCACGAAGTAATATAGCAGTTCTGCGGAATGCGGTGCTAGAGTAGGAGGTGAGTTTGGTATATAACAAGATTTCGGCACCAAAATTCCCCGGGGGCCGAACATCTTCGGCTTTTTATACATATAGGACACGAACATCAACAATGTTCATTAATAAGAGCGTAAAATTGCATTAAGTTGTTTGTCAGCTTCTAAAGAAGAAGATTTATGTCGCTTTTTTCAGGTTTCAATGATACAACCAAAAAAATATCACAGTAGGATTCACTATTTTCCAATTAGATTCACTAGTAACAATGAGAAATGATCTCGATTTTTGGTTAAATACGCAGACTTTAGGGATTTTGGCTTTGTACATTTTTACCATATTTTCCACTACATCTACATATTTATAGTTTACACTTGAAAATATTACTAACAATTTTCCTCTGGGTTAATACATGCCTCTCACAAATACATCAGTAAGAAAGCATTTTTTCATTTCGAAGAAAATACGCATTTTTATTGAATTGTGCAGACGATACGTTCCGATTAAGTATTGAATAAAATATCCATAAAGTAGTGGCTGCCACGTCTCTGATGACACACAATTACTCTTTTCATAAAATTTTTTCACCCACGATGGAGATGAACTTGGATTTTACTTCAGGAATTGTTTCCGATTTATTCTTATAAACCCGAAATTTCACAAAACCTAAAAGAAAAATCACTTGATTTTGGTGGCCAGATCGTCCAGAAACATTTCGTTTAATTTGGGTACAAGGACCCCGATATCATTTCGGCATCATATTCAAAAAAGTAAGGCCTTGTCAGCAGGCATTTGCATTTGCATGAGGATTTTCTAAAAAAAATCGACAATTTTGTGATCATTAAGCAATTTAGATGGAAATTCGCTTTAAAGGAAACACATTTTTTCGAAAAATTCAAACTACACGTTCGTCCATTACGCATTGAATGATTTGTCTACTCTTTAAAACTCTGGAACTCTGAATTTTGTAGTACTGCTGACTGTGCGTTGACACTCTCGCCTAGGTGTCTAGCTGTCCATAACCAACACAATTTCTTAAAATTTGTTAACTACTCTCCGAATGGTTGACTTAATAGGTGCACCATCTCGTCAAAATTGTTTTCGAAATTTGTGAGTGGTCTCAACATAACTTTCTGTTCTTGCTCCTTGATTAATAATTGAAATGAACATACTTATGTGCCTACAGTAGGGCTCATAACAATACATCGCACAACAGAACATGAACTGATTGTTCGCAATGCGCAAATGTGATTTATTTTGCGTTTCGTTGCTTCTTTTTTTTTCTGTTCGTATCTGTACAAATGTCAGCTTCAATTGAAAATTATACAATAACCACCGACAAATATGAATGAAGGAAAGAGAAAACAAACTATAATGCTTGTGATGAAATGAAATTAAAGGCATTAAACAATAAACCAATTCATAAAATACATGAAAGCGGACTTCTTTCTCTAAAGACGGCTCTTTAGGCTTGTGCTCTTATCATTCAGATTCATTTGCAGATTTTCTTTTCTTTCTTTTTTGAGTTTTTCGCAAAATAAAATAAATTAACAGCATAAATGATGAAAAGTAATGAAATGCTGCATTCTAAACTCTCTCTCTCGGTGATTCAAAAGAATAACGAGAAGTCAACGACTGAATGGACAGACATGTACTCGTTCGAAAGCCTCAAATGACAGTTAAGACGTGTTCGACCTTTTGTTCTCTTGAGTTGTAGAGCCAAATAAATGTCAGTTTGTAGATGGTTAGCAGAAGACTATGCAAGTGTTTAAATGTATGTGCAAATGAATTTTAGTTTAGAGGGCTGAGGGAGAAGGATATAGAAGAAGAAGAAGTTTAACTTCATATATTTTCCTTTTTTCTTTTTTGCTCATGAGTAATTTAATAGTGAATAAGAATTATGTACACTAGTACGGTATAGGCAAGTAACAGAATCTAAAAGTATCAATTCATTCAAGTGCATGAAATTGCAAATTATATTCCAATTAAGACGAGCTCCCTAGTAAATTAGACCGTTTACTCGGTCTTTCGAAGTCTGTAGTGGGAATCGCACGACAACACTCACTCTAATAGTCTAGCACACTATCTTGCTAGGCTATCAAAGCATCCAACAACTTCCGAACTTTGTCAGTTGATATTGGATGTCTTGTTACAACAACACTTGTCAAATTAGTTGCCATTTATTCAGTCTGTTTTGTGAAATTACCATGGACAACCATAGACAACGACG
>QOCX01007463.1:0-10124 GCA_005959815.1 Sarcophaga bullata
GAGGTTCCAATCGTTGGGCATACTTTCCTCTAGCCATATTTTGCAAATAAGCTGGTGCATGCGCCCCACCAACTCATTACAATCGGTCTTAAACAATTCAGCGGGGAGGCCATCAGGACCTGCCGCTTTATTGTTTTTAAGTCGCATAATGGTGACTTTGACCTCTTCATGGCTAGGCGGCGGAATATCCACGCCGTCATCGTCGATCGGGTACGGAAACATCATCTCTAAAGGCGGTATTGGTATCGTCATCGCATTGTAGCAGAGTAGAGAAGTGTTTCCTCCACAACCTCAGCACCCCCTGCGGATCTGTAACCAGGTTTCCATTCTCATCCTTGCAGGAGGACGCTCCGGGTTTATAACCCTCGGTTAGACGCTTAATCTTTTGATAAAACTTTCGGGCGTCATTCCTATATCTGTACATCCCAACTTCCTCACGCTCACGCCTTTCCTGCTCCCTCTTCTTGCGTCTGAAAAGGCGTCTCTCCTCCCTTCTCCTCTCTCTATAGTTCTCGACAATGTTCTAGGGAAACATTTTTAAAATGAGCAGAGGACAGCAGTGTTCCCCTTTTCAAATTTGAAACAATCTGTGGATTTGTCAGGTAGGGCTGTCCGATTGGAGCCCCCTACTCGCATATATGGTCCTGTAAGATTTCGGTGTCATATAACCTATTGCAACATTATATTCTAAGTGAATAATGGAATTGTTAATAAAAAAAAAGAATCGTCACGAGGCGCTTCTATAAGAAGACGTCGGCACAAAGAGAACATGATAAAAATGTGAGTGTATTTGTGAGAGGCATATGTTAACCCAGAGGAAAATTGTTAGTAATATTTTCAAGTATAACCTAATAATACGTGTATGTAGTGGAAACTATAGGAAATATGTGCAGTGCCAAATCCCTAAAGACTGCGTATTTAACTTGACAAATAATCCTGCAAAAATGGAGATCATTTCTCATTGAATCGCATTGGAAAACAGTGAATCCTACTGAAATAGTTTTTTGAGTGTATAATTGAAAGCTAAAAAAAAGACGACTGAACCTACTTTCCTTAAGAGCTAACAAGCAACAGAATGCAATTTTACGCTTTTCTTTCAACGAACATTGTTGATGTTGGTGTCCTATTGTGTGTAAAAAAAAGCCGAAATGTGGGCCTACCGGTGGCTATTGGTGCCGACGTCTGTTCTACAAGCATTCGGTTGCTTACTAGTTTGATCATTAAAATCTTTTAGTCGGGACTATATGCTAGTCTCAACACATCTCCTATGTTGTGTGTGTTAATTTTATCCTCGAATACCAGACCTGTAGTCGACTCTGAAATTTTGGAAATTCGCCAATAGATTTCTGAGAGGAATTCGTAGGTAGAAATATTTGTTTGTATTATATTCTGTTCGAGCTGTCTGAGCTGCGGTTTGAACCAACACACTGCCTACTTAACTAAGGGGCAACTTCATAAGCACCCTTTTTCGTACCTACTTATTTGGTCATTGCAACCTTTTAGTGAGGGTTACAACCTAACTTCTCACACCACTCATATTGTGTGGGTTAATTTGTATTCATCACTGGGTGGACATAAGACACTAAACGACAGTTTTAGAAAATCTTTTCATGGTAATTTTATTTACTCTCAGAGTTTTTGGCAGAAGACTGCTGAGAGGATGTCGCTGAAGAAATATTTTTTTCATATTTCGTTGTGTTTAAAATGCCTGACCTAGGGTTTGATCCATGGCCTCACTACTAGACCACGTACTATGTTTTTTCTGATTTGATTAATTCCAGGAATTTTCATAAAGATTAGACCGAGTAATGAGTAAGTAAACGGGCAATGGGAAGAGAATTAATCGCACCGTGGTTTAAAATTCTTTTTTAGAGGTGCTATACTACTGCGATCAAACGATCTATTGTAGTGTTATCTACTACTTTATAAGCATTAAGGTTATTCCTTCAAAACTACATCAACGCTGATTCCAAAGACCGAAGTTTAAAATAAAAGTTTTCGCAAATCTTTGTGAATTCTTGTTCTACACCAGCGCTGTTGGCTCCTTGGGATTTAGTCTCGTGGCATATTGTAACGCGCAGACTATGGTTAGAATATAGAATTCATCAGAGGTAAGCAACCAACAGATGTTAAAGCTATGGACTGACTGTGATTTCTTAATTATTCTCTAACGTGAACCAACAAACTTTGTAAATTTCGCTGAGAGACTCTTTAGATAGGAGACCATTCCGTGTTATAAAGATGGGTAATGGAAAAAGAGCGATGTTCCTTGGGCCCCAAGTAAAATATTTACAACCCATGGATCAACTTATGCCTATGGTTCAAGTAACAAGGATGCAACATTGGAATACTGAATGTCTGTTTGGTCGATATTCGAACACTCATCTCCTATAAAGCTGAATCCATATGGGACAGTCAAGGGACGCTGTATAAGATGGGTAGGGGGAATAATAGGGTCTTCAATGATGTAGATCTCAGGTCACGTTGGCAATAAGTAGGCAAATGAACTTGAGCAAAACCCAACTAAAGCCAACACTTTTTTGAAGTAGGAAAATGAGCTGTAGTTATAAAATCAACGAAGAGAAAGACGAATAGAGATCTAACGTCTAGAGTAAAAACAATATTTTTTCGAAGTAGGATAATAAATACCAGAATATCAACTAGACAGCAGGTCCCTAGGGTTAATTCGTGGTGTAATCATCTGCAGCTAGAATACATGACCGTTGGAATTCAAGTAACTTCCGTTTTGAACCAACGTAATCGGAAAGCGAGTATATCAATGCAATTATCAAATTTTATTGAAATTTACCAGAGCAGATATAGTTCCATACGCGCTCAGCTTTAAAGACTACCTGCATAAAAAAATAAAAAAAAATTGTGTGCGAAGAAATAATGGCTATAAGAATCGGGAAGATACCCATAGAATGCATGCGAAAGATCTCAGCCGATTTTATAATACCTAAGCAAGATCTAGAATGGAATTCAGAGGAGGTCTAAAGGTCTATTAGATAAATGATGACAAAGGTGAGAGGGAATTATTACAATATGTGGGTTCCGTTCGGACATGGATCTGCTAGCAATATTGCAACCAACTCGAATTTACGGATCCAAAATTTAGATCGCTCTTTCATTAAACGCTTTCCCATTTTAAATCAAATAAAACCAAATCAGTATGGATATCATTGATATTATTCACTGTTTGAATATTTTCGACCCAAAAATCAGATTGAATTCACTGTTGACAATTGCTCATACTTGCCTTAAGTAGTAGTGTTTTTCATACAATTGCGTGCTAAGAAAACCCACAAGAAAAAGTCAAAAAGGGTCCAACTGCACGATCTCGCTGATGGTTACATTACTCCACGCGAGATGAATATCAATTGTGTGCGAGTGTATGGGCATCCTATTGAACCACATGCTGTTGGTGTACCGAGCATCAATTCCGAATAAAGGAACTTGTAATTATCGATCGATATGCTCCACATTTTTTTACCTTACCATTCCATATAGAAATGGGGAATATTCTTCGGTGCCTGCCTCTCAGCAGATTTTAGCAAAATCTCTGAGAGTAAATAAAAATCGACGTAAAAAACTTTCTCAAAAATCGTGCTGGAAGTTGACTTTAAACTGTAGATCCGGTCAGACGTGCATGAAATTAATACACAACATAAGTGTTGTGAGAAGCTAGAACGTTATCTCGACAGAACGGTTATACTGAACAATATTGAATCTGTTTTATATAGGGTGGGAAATTTAAGAGTTTAAATTTCAAAATGCGGTGAAACAGTTTGAAATTCTTGAAGAACAACTGTACCGGTTACAAATGGAACATTATTCATATGGCTGTTGCAGCTGGCCTCACAGTAACTTATTCGATTGGACTAATGTTCCTGCACTTTGTCGGGTGTATGGGATCGTATCTTGGCAGTGACATCACGAATGTTGGCCTTCAAATGCTCAATTAACTCTGGCTTGTCGGTATAGCACTTTTCTTTAATGGTCCCCCCAGTAAATAATTCAACTGTGTCTACCCGCAGCTTCTTGGTGGCCAATTGCCATCACAATTTCGGCTAAACGACCTTCAAACGTTTGTCACAATGGGGGCATGAGATATGTAGCAAGCTGCACCATCCTGTTAAACCCAAACATCTTTCACATCAATACCATGAAGAGCGGGTAGAAAAAATTGTGGTGCAATAGGTGTCTCCCTAAACGTCATGGTTGCACTACAAAACGCTCCAAACAGTAAGTCATAATGGGTGCATTGGCTTCTGTAAGACCACGTGTGGGTTTTCTGAGCCCTAAATAAGGCAATTTTGCTTATTAACGTACCCAACAAGTTGAAAATGAGGTTCATCCGAAAAGATGATTTTTTTTTTGGTCCAACGCTGCTCAAGAGTAAATCGATTCATTAGATTCAGTGGAGATAAGATTACTGAATTTTGTGACAGAATAGAATGACATAAGTATGGCCAGATTCGAAATAACCGAGGGTTCAAATTTAAAGTGATAGTTAGCCCACCCTATACATATGTTTACTCTTCAATTATAAAGAAAACATTTTGCTGACAAATTTATTAAAAATAAACTAAAATGGCAACACTTGACATATGTCAGGCAGGGCACAATACAATAAAGCTGGATTCACCCATGGTTTCGGAACAAAATTTTTGTTCTGAAACAATTTTAGTTTTTCTGAGAGATTGTTCTGAAACGATTCACCCACTTCCGAACAATTGTTCCGAAAGAGAAGGTACCATATGAAATATTATCGTAAACGACGGATTAGTTATTTACTTATTAGTGGCAGCACAGTATGCATTCTACTCTTTTAATATTATTTCACTATTTTTTTAATTATTATTTCAATAATAATGATAAACAAAATTAACCACCGAGTAACACATTAACCACCAGAGTAAAACATTAATAACAAATGAAGACAAATGCTCTATTATTTTCATTAACATGAATATGTTAATATAATATTAATATATAATGTGGCAGCTCCAGTTCAATTTTGCGATATAAAATTAGAAGTATCTGGCAGCACTCTCTCAATTGTTACTTCCCCCCCGGGAACCAAAAATTAAAAAATATAAACCAATTCAAGCCTGGAAAATGTTCCGAACAAAAATTTAACTCTCTTCTCTCTCTTCTCTGTAAAAAGAGAAACGTCAAACTCCATATAAAAAAAAATTGATTTCCAGAACAAAAATTTGTTCGAAACCATGGGTGAATCCAGCTTAATTTTTACGAATGTTGTCTCTTTTCTATCACTTACTAGCTGTGTCTTGCCTACCAGATGTTTTTGTGAACCATTGTTTAGTTAACAAACTACAACCTCTTGTTCCACTCCTGTTTAATGTGCCCCGTGCCACCCCAATTAGGGTACATTTATGAAAGAGATTATCAGTTTATTCCAAACTCTTTGTGCAATTGTTTGTGTTTTGTTTTTGGGGGAAGTGATAAAATTTGTTTTTAATTTTTTTTGTAGTTGTTTTCTTTTGCGGAAGTAAAGAAACGTAAACATAAATAGTGTCATAAATTAAAGTGAGGTAATTAATTCAAAATGAAATTAAATTGCAAATAATTAAAGAGAAGATTTACTGAAAAATATTGTGTGATAAAATGAAAACATTCGTGACGCCAATTGTTATAAAATATGCAATTAAGGTGTGAATTAAATATTTGAACACAAAGGAATTTTAAGAAGGCTTTGTTTTGCATTGTTTAAATGGGGCAATGCCACCTTCCTACATTGCCTATGCCTAATTATTAATAACCTAATCATACTTAACGAATTTGTTAGTGAATTGAATTAAAAATTTGTCCCAATTTTTTAATGAAACAACAAAAAATCAAGTTTTTATAGGTTTTTGTTTATTATTATTGTGTGCTTCTTTTTGTTCAATTGAGAATAATATATGTGAAGTTGGAACAGAGGAGATATAAGAGCGGAAAACTTCGTGGTACTTATCATTCGCTCCTCTTTATCTTTATTGCTTACAATAAAAACTGTTGAGCCTGTGTAGGTTTTATAATGAAAGAGAATAATATTGTCTCTCTTGGACTATAAATGCTGCATGCATGTGCAGCACTCAGTACGTAATTTTTTTTTTATTGTTGTTGTTAATTAAACAGAATTTTAATTTAAAAATAAACAAACGCCGTAGTCTAGTAGGTAGTGTGTTGGCTTATTAGACGAAAGGCCAGGGTTCGAATCCCCGGTCAGGACATCAAAAATGAAATATGTAAAAAAAATATTTCTTCGGCGACTTCCTCTCAGCAGATTTCTGGCAAAAACTCTGAGAGTAAATAAATTGCCGATGAAAAGTTTCTCAAAAAATCTGTCGTTCGGAGTCGACTTTAAACTGTAGGTCCGCCCACTCATGTATAAAATTAGCACACACAACATATAAGTGGTGTGAGAAGCTAGGCCGTAATCCTGACTGAAGGGTTGTAATGGCCAATTATGTATTGTTATGTAATAAACAAACGAAACCTGTTGTAGAAAAAAAAAAAAAAAAAGAGAAATGTTTCCGTAACACTGTGACAGTTTAAATTCGTTTGTTTTCATATCTTTCTAATGGGTGTTTGGATTTACAGTATTCCCCGATATAAGCACTTTTAAAATGCTTGCATACGTAATTATAAGGAAGAATCTTGTATCGAAATCTCCCACCTAGAAGCAAATAGTCACGTATTATTCAAACTGATAGAATTCTGTTTGTCTCATTGACAGCACTGTCTTCGTATTCGATGGATTGCTGGCTAGACGGAGAGGTCTTTGATCCTTCTTTACAACTCGGTGTGATGAAGAAAGTTATAATTTGCAGGGCCATTGTGTGACTTTAGCATCACTGTGTATAAATTACTTAAGAAGATGGATCGGCAGTAAACTTTATAGGCCAGTGTCCAATTGTAGCATTAATTAGGCACCTGGCCTGATTTGTAGAAGAAAGGATTTATAAATTATGAAAGGCCAGCATTGTCGGATTGTAGGTTTCCTGTTACCAATCTTCTTCTGACTTAACATATCAAAAAATCCAGAAAAGTTTAATCACACGAAGGAAACTGCTAGAGGACGACACCAATTTTGAAAAGAAATTTGTCACATAAACGGTAACTTTAGCAAAAGCGAACTTTAAAGTCACATTTAACTTTAACTTTACGTTATTACAAGCTGATGATAAAATAAAAAATATTGCAATGCCGGTGCAATATCGATAACTTTTCCACTTTAAAAAAGTTTTTTTTAAAACGCAGTGGCAACGACTTGCTTTCTTATTTGTTATGTTTATTAATATGTATAATATGGCAACTTCAGAGATAAAGCGAACTTTAAATGTTAAAAGTCGGATGATCTTCCCTTTACCTTAACGCTCATTTCTATATTATTGGTTGCTCATCATCCCTTTAGTTAACGGCAAGTTGTAATAATGGGGTTCAGAGTTACTAAGCAGGAAATTGTTATGTTCGTGGTGCTTATATCCGGGGACTACTGTATATTTAGTGTGCGCGTTTGGTAATGATAACATTTGTTTACTAATCTGATACGATTTTTTTTGTTATTGTTGATAAAAGTTCATTGAACCTCTAATGTTTGTGTTATTTTTTTCATAATTTCTCTTAACAACTGATTTCTGATTTAAATTATGGAAATTTCTCAAATTAAAATTTAATTTAAATAAATATGTAGATACGGATGAGCATAACTGTACAAATGCAAAATAAATTGTCATGTTGTATATTATTTTTTCATGAAAGTAATGAAATATTTCCAACAAACAAGACATTTTTGATCCTAATTACGATTAATTACTGAAATATTCAATTGATTTTGAATTTATTATGGCATTGACTTAATACTGGTTAATTAGGAGCCTACAATACACATTTTTAATTCGCGTGTTCTTAACATTTTACATTCAAAGCAGAGCAGAGCAGAACAAACGAGAGTTAGCACAGACTGTACTCGACTTTGCCGATGCTCTACACAACAAATATCACGTTTTCGAGAAACTGAATTTCAATTGAACCCGATTTGCGCCAAGCAGCGTTAGCGATTTTACCAATACTCCCAAGAAGAAAAACAAAACATAGAAGTCATCACCAGTCTAGTAGGTATTATGTTGGCTTAGACAAAAACCCATGGTTATCAAACACCAGCTAAAACATCACTCATATATAAAAATTAAAACACACTACATGGGTGGTGTGAGAAACTAGGTCGTAATCCTGACTTAAGGATTGAAGTAATCAATTAAGTAAGTTGGCAGATACTGAACCATATCCCCACAAGAGTTGTTCGAAAATCTTCGTTTAGAGCAAGATCTCACTAAGGCCAGAGTTTAGGCCCATTGTGTTACTACAATTAATAATACACATAAGGGATCAGGCATTATCTATAGAAACACAAAACAATTTCAAAATAAATTTTGCTATTGTAGCCATGTGCCTCCGCCTCAGACCTATTGCTACAGAAGAAGTTATTTGAGGAAATTGCAAATCTTTTGGCATGTTTTTCAATAGTTTTCAATTCTTTTTCAACAGAAGACAATCAGTCCTCTTTTTTCTAACGCTGACAGGTTCAGCAGAGTCTAATAATATTGTACGTACAGTCCTGCTGCTGTCTATATAATTACGTAATTAATTGCATCTCCCTGTAAAAACAAAGGGGGGAAGCAATCAGAACGCATGTACCCTGTATCAGTAGGTTCTGGCTAGACCATAAGGTTCATCGTATATGCTGGAATTCATATAAGAGTTGCCTTTGGATGATACGAAATTGTCCTGAGAAATTTTTGGCATTCTTGGACGTTGACGGACGTCAAAATTCCGTTTTATAAGGTTTTATGCGCTGATCAGCTGACAGAGTAAATTATGAGATTTTAAAAAAAGAAATACCAAGGTTTGCGTCACTTTACAAAAGGCCATGTATTGCGGCTGAAAAATGCTGTCTTGGTCAGTCCAAATGAGAGTTTAATATCAGACACCTTAGCACACCAAATATACCACAGTCTATTCTATATTTTGAAGCAATCGCTGTAAACCCCAATGATTCCACTGGGAAAGGATCAAGTTTACAATTGGAATTGAAATCAAAGATTCCATTTAGAAAGTTATAAAGAGCCATACAATTGACCTAGACAGGATTCTAGGATGTCCAAAGTCCAGAATAAGCCAGAATTTAATTGCTTTAAACCGTATCGTCGTTCAGTCCTTTGTTTCATTTGTAGATCAATTATGTTATCCTTCCATGGCAATTTGTAATCTCGAATAACATCACGAAAGTTCACTCTATTGGACAGAGATAGTGGAATGCCATTTAGAGTCCGCAATATGCGGTCAAGTATATTGTATCGTGAGTTCTGTGTCGTGAAGATTGACGCCTGAATCTACATGATAAGCATTATTATGTTAAAAGCTTTCAGTTGTAGTTGCTCCTTTAAGAAGGAATGTATTGTTCTGAGAATATTGATGGTAAAAGTGCACTCGTCGACCAATTGGGGAAAAAGCAGCGTAAACGTTGCTTGGTCATCATCATAGTTATCACCCATTTAAAGAATGCTAAATGTTTAGGTGCCACATGATAAGAAAATATTTAACGGAATAGGAACGATTTTCCATTCGCTTTTCATAAAATGAAAGCAATTTTGGGCAATAAAAAGTGATATCATATGCGACAATGATCTGTTGGGATTGAAAGGCAATTATTCATTATGGGCTACTATGATCTGATCAGAACAATTGGTTCTGAGCTTCTTGAGTATTTTTTTACCCCATTTTTTAATTCAGGTCGATTACAACACCTTCAGTTCAGGATTCACGGCCTCATCTCAGTTACCTAGCTTCTCATACCACTTATGTTGTGAGTGGACCTACATTCTAATCAACTTTGAGCGGCAGAGTTTTTTTTTTTTGAGAAAATCGCCGAAGAAATATTTTTTTTCTTATTTCGTTTTATTGGGGATGTCTGAAATGAGATTTTAACCATGGTCTTACGTCTAATACGCCAACACACTACCTATAGACTACGGTGACTTCAATGCCGCTAAATTGATTTTACAAAAAAACGATAGCAAAGCGCACTGTATCGCAAGATCGAAAACATCTGAGCT
>QOCX01007464.1:0-10122 GCA_005959815.1 Sarcophaga bullata
TAGACTTGTAACTTATAATTTAATGGCTCCTTACATGGCATTGCACATATCCAATGTTAAACTTTCGCGTATTTGTATTACGGCTATTTTCATCCAATAGTCCAAATATGTCCAGAAAAACCTTACATATAATACACATATAATAATACCAAAACAAAATAATGTGTTAATTTTTTTTTTGCTGAGAACTTATCGGTATCTGGTGCATAGTGATTCTAAACTAAGTGGGGTTGTGGTTTCGATTCCAATTAATGTAAACTAGTACAACATAAAAAAATGTAACACTAAGCATTAAAAATATCACAATTAAATTATACCCACCAACATTGCTTTTTTATTTTTTTTTACAACTTTCTTTACTAGCTGCACTAGATGAGAAATACCCTGAGTGATACGTTAGGTAAAATTAGCAGCTTTCTTAAAAAGCAAAGCTTACTGAGTCCTATAAGATCTGTTGTAATACCGATAATATTTTTTTAGCCATACAATTGATACTCCTATCTGGCCATGTCCTTAGCCATACCGATAGTGTTATAAATTGCTTTTGGATACGCACGTTTTGTTCATAATAGTTCTTTTTCTGTTCCCAAGTTTTTGACAATGTTTGATTTATCTGTTCTGATTTCTTTGCATCCAAGATCATTCGAGAAAGAAAAAGAACTTGTGAATTGATTTAAATTTTCCATTTTGCTAGCCTTTGCACGTGCGTTATCTTTGTGGTTTTCTTTAATATCTCTGCGTTTGGTCGTAGCCCGTTACGAGAAGTATACAATGATGGAGTACTAAGAACACATGTTGATTATGATTCATAATACGCTCAAACTGGATTGAATAATTTCTTTCTTGTTAATTTATCCATCTGCATTACATCCAACGGTCTCCCAAATAAGGAGACCTTTCGCAACCACCTTATATGGTCTTCTCTTAGCTTTGGTGACAGATTTTTGGACCGTTTAGCTTTATGAGGTACCAACAACAGTTTTAGAATGCTGGAAAATAATTTCCTCCAGCTCCTGAAGTTCATTGATTTATCACCTTACCGATTTAAGATTTTAAAGGAGGTACTCCTGGTGATGAAAGCTATTTTGTTTTCATGCCTTGGAGAAACAATGTTAAAGGTCAGCGATGCCAATAGGGATACTTCAACTAGTACTTCTGCATAAATGTCATTCCAATCTGAACTTTATAAGCCTTTTAGCTCCGATTTCGGTCGCTTATCAGTTTGACCAAGTTGGGATTTGGCGCAAGAGTAGAATGCCAGATAATGATAGCTGCTTCCACTACTACAATAACAGACTACAACTAATCTTACAGCCCTTTCCGCATACTTAAGGCGTGAAATTTTCTTATTCTAAGCTAGGCAGCAGATACTTATATACGTATATACAGTGGATAGTTTTTAGTTTTGTGCTTTCATTAGGACAGGAAGTAGTCCACAGAGTTGTTCTTTAAACAAAACAAAAAGGAAAGAAAAAACCATTTATTCGTTCCTGTACAAACGGTTGGGAATTCTTTCTCTTAGTATTTGCAACAATTTCTAAACTTTACTACAAAACTTTGTCACAACTAATTAATTAGAGGTTTTTGGTCTGGTTTTGGTATTCAAACTAATTTCTGCTCAATAAATGCCAATTCAACTCGTTAAAGTCTGTATTATTGTAATCAAATATTTCTTCATTATTATCCATCATTTCGATGGCTCCATAATAATACAAAAGGCTTCCGCCTATTATTTTTTCATATTAGCAATTGTTGGTATGGAGAATAGATCCTAAAGTGTTTAGAAAGTAGTATAGAGTGTTTGTAAAGGACAGAGACAATTGTTTGTTACATTTTGCCCACATATTTATATAGAAAGATTGTACAAAAATTGATATAAACAAATATATGTTTGAAAAGCAAATATTATACTTTACTCGAACTATATCTATTCGACGGAAAGTGGATTTTTATTACCAGCACATATATTATATTCTTGCGAAAAAGCTATAAAATGGGGGAGAGCATTTTTCTCCCTGTTAAATTGAAAAGCTAAACTGAACACTGACAATAAACTTCAACTTTACAAAAAATGCATTCGTTCTATTATGACTTATAGATGTCAAGTATGGGCAGATAGCTGCGCTAAAAAATATTTGAAAAAACTACAAATTATTGAAAAAAAGACCTTAAAATAATGGAAAATTTACTCCGATTATATTCAACTGCTCATCTACACATGCGATTTAAAGAAGATATGTTTAAGATCGAAACAGATCTTCACGCTACTATTTCAATAATGAAATTCTATAGAAGTAATTAAATTATAAAATGTTTTTAATTAGATAAAATTAATTGGAGTTAATTTTTTCGAAGTCGCCCTAGTCTAGTAGGTANTGTGTTGGCTTCATAGACGTAAGGTCAGGGTTCGAATCCCCGGTCAGCCATCAAAAACGAAAGATTCCGAACGACAGATTTTGAGAAACTTTTCATCGCAGCAATTTTATCACTCTCAAAGTTTTTGCCAGATATCTGCTGGAGAGGAAGTCGCGAGAAATATTGTTTATCATATTTCGTTTGTGATGACATTAGCTCCCTACTACCTACGACGACTTCGACTGCAATACTTTGTCTACTTCCCTCTAAAATTTTGTGTTAGTCGGTTCTTTACTCACCGCATTGTATGAATAAATGAGTGGGGTTCGACGACTTAATTTTGTCGTTGTAACCAATAATCAGCTGAAAGACTTCATAAAGTTAATAAAAAATTAAATGACATGCTGGAAATTACTGCCATCTCTCACTTCACACCGCATTTCTAACAAGTTAATACGGGATAATTACTCCTAAGATCGCACGCTTTAAACAAAAGCGATTGAAATACGTTATGAGTTTAGGATATTGAGGAGAAAATGTGGTAATTAAAAATGTTAATTGATAACGACAGTCAGAGTAATACAAACAAAATCAAAAGAACTTCATTGAAGGTTAAAAATATTTATTTGAAAACATTCACATCTGTAACTGCGTGTTAAAAAATTGCATGGATGATTGGATACAAAAAATCTACTTCAACCAAGAAAAAGAAGAATGAATTTCATAAATATGCGCACTGGAATAAGGAGGCCTTTATAGATGTTCATATGAGCAGGTTATAAAAAGTTTAATAAAATTATGAAGTTGAATAAATACAGCTGTAAATTCTACGTAGCATGTGTTTTAAGTATTCGTCTACTCGTTACCCGCTTGAAGCATGTGGAAGATTAGCGTCTTGTAGAGCTTAGTTTTGTCGTACGAGTAAAGGTCTCTGCCTACCTAATTCATAATTTTTGGATGGTAACGGCGGAGCCAAGATAAGCAAATTCGCTGACTATGTTGAAAGTAAAGTTATCGGGCGTAATCCTGAGATCTACTAAGCTGCATGAATATTTCGTATTTTCGTTTGCCATCACTTGCTGCTAGACTCATCTTAATAGAATTCCGTTGGATAGCACTAACGGTAGCAGTAACATCTCATATGATATCAATGTCGTCAGCTTACGCAAGTAACTGGACACTTTTTTGGAAAATAGTGCCATCGCGATATACTCCCGCCTTCATGACAAATTGAAGAGAACGCATGATAAGGGATCGTCTGTCTGAAACCTCACAGGGTATTAAAAGGTTCATAGAGGTTCATTCCGTACCTCGACGGAACTGCATAGAATTGCTAAACGTCATTCTGCATAGCCTTATCAGCTTCTCAGGTATGACCGAGCTCAGACATTGCGGCATAAACACGATCCCTTATGGGGCTATCAAAGGGCTCCTTATAGTCGACAAAAAATGGTGTGTGTCGACTAGTTTTTCGTGGATCTTTCCAGAGATTTGATATAGTGTGAAAATGCGGTCGATGGTGGACTTGCCAGGTCTGAAGCCCGCATTTATGAGGGTCGGATCTATGTTTGACGAATGCCTTCAGTCGTTCGTAAAATACGCCCGTAAAAACCTCTATACCCCTGTAGGTTGGCGCATATATTTTTTAGGACAGGACAGAGAACACTCAGTTTCCAATTGTTGGGCATACATTCCTCCATCCATATTTTGTAAATACGCTGATCTTAAGCAATTCCGAGGCCAGGCTATCAGTAGTACCTGCAGCTTTATTGTTCTTAAGCCTCAAAAAATACCGACTTTGACCTCCTTTATGCTTAGGCGGCGGAATCTCCACGCTGTCACCATAAATTGGGTTCGGTACATAATTATCTCTGGAGGCAGAACTGATGTCATCGTCTCCTCGCAACAGAGTAGTGAAGTATTGTGCCCATAAACCACAGCATCCCTTGCTTATCATTTTGTTCATATTTTTTATTTTAGGTATTCTATGTTTTCATATGTTTAATTAGTGATTCCTCGTATATTATTTATGCGCAGTTTCCAGTCAGCATCTCGTTATTACAGTTCAAAAAACATTCCGAATCTTACAAATATAAATTGAGGGAGAAGATTTAAGCCTTGCATCAGACTATATGGAATGATAATCGTTTCGTTCGGCTCAGAGCACACTTTTTTCAGGAAAGTAATCTGTTCATGCCCAATATATGTAGATTTTGTGGGTGGAGAAAGCACATACCAAGAAACTTTTCGATTTTAATGCATTGCAAGTGTAAACACCGAAGTGCTAATCAAACACTAAAAAAGAATAATATTTTTACTGAGACAGTATAGTATTCGTGTGACTCGTCCAGGTAACAAGCTGAGGGAGGATATTATAAGGAGCCATACAATAGATCTGTGTAGTCGGAGTATCCTTATTATTATTTATATATTATTATTTATATAGTATTGCTGTAATTTCTTGGCGATCTCAGATTAATATGCTGCTAACTAAGCTTGCGTCCTACTCTCTGGTTTATTCTAGAGAAACTATTTTAGCCAAAGAATTACGAAATCCTTTATTTTCCTGTTTCAGTGGATGTGATGAATGATCGAATGATTGAAGTCCGCTACTTTGCCTAATTTCTGATTGTTATTCCTTATATTTTTCATTTGTAAATAAAACTTTTATTAAATAAGTAAGAGATGCTGTTAAACGTATAATAAACGTAAAAATCGTTTAATATCGAATATTCTACAAACCATATACTTTTAAGATTTCTAGGCCGAATCGATTTAAACTCTATTTTCCACATCAGCCCTTTGGTAGATGAATTAAACGTCTGACAATTTTATTTCTCTTTAACTGGGTTAAATTAATGCTTTCCATTCAAAATTATTTTCTTTAATTTTCTTTTTCGAAGTTAACTTCAGTAAGAAAAATATGAAAAGAGTCCAAAAGTAAATAATAATATGTATGTACATATATAATATATATATTTGTGTAAGAGTTCTTTTTTATTTTATTTTATTTTTAATTTTTAATTTTAATTTTTTTTTTATTATTTTATTGTGGTAAATATTTATTTTAGTTGCTATTTTTCGTTTCATTTTTACTTATTGCACAAAAAATCGTGGGAAATTTAACGGGTTTTTTTTTTCTTCTTTCTATCTTGAATGGTGCTACCTCAGCTTTGCTGCAGCATAAGCAGTAATGGATACAGAAACCGAAACAGAAACAGAAACAGGAAAAATAAACTGTAACAGTCACAAGAACTAAGAAAAATGTAGAAAGGAAAAAAATCTAAAACAGTTTAATGATTTGAGAATGTGTTTCAGTGTTTATCAATTGCATTCATAGCAAATTGAATCGAGTTTTATATCTTAGAATCAGTTTAGATTCAATAAAGAAAAATAAATTCTGTTGGACCTTGCTTGTATTGATGTGTATTCTACATAGGAACGTGAATTTAGGTAATATGAGCATATTTTTTTAAATAAATATTAAATCACCTGCAACATTTAAAATAAAAATTACAAATTAATAATCTTAATTGCCTTAAAATAATTAACAAAATTATGATATTAAACTCATGAATATTAAAATGATGAATATAAACATTCATGTGATCATATTAAAATCATCATCTAAAGTTAAATTACTTTCGTTTTGCGATTTATTATGATATTACTTTGTATCTCATTAGCAAGGTATAAATAATCAAGTATTGTGTTGGCATAATTACCGATAATACCGTAGAAGTAATTAAAAGAACCAAGATTACAAGGAATCTTGGAAAGGATACAATATATTGTATATTAACTTAATTAATTAAATAAAAGGAATATTGTATTACAATGTGTTGTTGGATAATTTTAATAAAATTAAAACGTGTTACAAACTTAAACAGTTCTACTCCAATTGATTACAATAAATACCACAATCGAAATGAAAACAACCAGTGACATATGGACTTGAAATTATTGTTAATGAATAATTCATCAAATTTTCGCTGGTCCAACTTCTCAATTAACAAAAGCATTGAAATTTTGTTGTGAACTAAAATTTATTTACAGAGGAATGTATCCACTCTCTTCGAATTAAATTCACTTCTAAACTTTAAACACATTTTTCACAAAAAGGAATAGATTATAGAAAAGAGTATAGAGTGTTGGATTCAAATTAAAGATGTTAGTACATTAAAATGGGATTAAAATCTATTGACCTGATAGATAACATTGCAAAAATTTATTGAATTTATTGAATTGTTCAATATAATAACTCTTAAATACTCAATTTCTTAAACATAAGTTAAAGTTCTTTCTTGAGTCCTTCAGTATATACACACATATTCAACATACATACATATATACCCTAACAAAACTTTTTACTGCCATAAAAAAAATATATTTATTTAAAGGAGATGCCATGTAGTTCTTTGCTGAAATATGCCACTACACTGGTGTTTGCCGTACATATAATGATCCCCAGTCATATATATCTTAATCTAGGAGAAAATACTAGGGGAACATTAAAGATTCGACTCAATAGGAAAGGAATCAAAATAAATTTCAGTTCTGTTAACTTAATGAATACAAGAGATTGATTTAAAATTTTTAGCTTTGTTCGTCGTTAGTCAATAATCATTTAAAATTCTTTATACATATGAAGATAATTTTATATCAATATTGGTCATGTGTGTTTCTAAAAGGTTAATATCAAAAATTTTTAGAAGCAATTTAATCAGAAATAAGCTATAACACTACCCAAAATCACAACGTTTAAAATTTGGATGGATTTTATATTTTTTTTGCATGAAAACCGCATAATGAATTAATGCGTCTTTGAAAGTTAAATAACTTTATAATTGTCGAGTTTAAAACTGTTATGGCATAGTTTGGCTCGAAAACAGTTAATAAATTGACGACGGTTTTTTTTTTACAAATTATCCACTAAAAATGTTTTCTTTTAACGAATTTTTATTTTGTTTTTGTTTTATTTACTTTGGCTAAAAAATTTTTTGTTCAATTTAAAATAATTTTATAAATTTTAAATTTCATAAATTTTTCGTAACTTGATTTTTTTTATTTGCAACTTCATTATCATTCCATGCCATCATCATTGTTTGTTGCTATGTTGTTTTTGTGTACCAAATATAATCTATAAATTAATAATTTTTTTTTTATGATTGTGTAAAAAATTCATAAATAAGAACAACAACAACAACAACAACAGCAAATACAAAAAAGTAATGAAAAAAAAATAAAATAATTACTTGCCACCGCAATTACACCGGCCATGCGTAATAGCAAAAAAAAAAAAATAAAGTTTCGCAATTAACTTTTGCTAACTAACCTTCTAAAATGACTAACAAATTTTTATGTTTTTTTATAGTTTTTTGTTTTTTGCGTAAATTATTTTATAATGCGATATCCATATGTATGATCCCTTTATTGAGTGTGTCGAAAATTGATGGGAATCGTATTAGTCCACAGTACGAATACTTTCTTGGTATTTTTATTTCTTGTTGTGGTTTCATAAATGACTTTAAAATATATTAGAAAACATGGATGTATGATTATTAGGCTGGGCTTTATTAATTAAATACAAAAAGAATGTTTTCAATTCTTCTAGCTTAATTTTGAATATTGAATATATCGTATATTTTTTTAATAAAATATGATTATTTTAATTTTGAAATAAATTATATAATTTATATATATATTATATTATATATTATGTAATTATATAATTTATAAATATTAAATTATTTTGTTATGAATATCAAGAAGGATAACATTTCCAGACAACGCACATTTCGCCATAAGTCTAGTTGGCAGTGTGTTGGTTAATTAGACGATAAGGCAGGGTTCGAATCCCCGGTCAGACATAAAAGAACGAATAATGAAAAAAATATTTCTTCGGCGCTTCCTCTCAGCAAATTTCTGACAAAAACTCTGAGAGTAAATAAAATTTGCCATGAAAAGTTTCTCAAAAATCTGTCGTTCGTAGTCGATTTTAAACTGTAGTCCGCCATTATGTATAAAATTAACACACATAAACTAAGTGGTGTGAGGTAGCTAGCCGTAATCCTGACTGAAGGGTTGTAATTGCAAATTATGTATGATGTAACGCACATGCAAGCTGATTTAAGTGGTTTAATTTCTGTATGAAAACATTTTCTTCGGCGGCTTCCTCTCAGCAGAATTTCTGGCAAAAACTCTGAGAGTAATAAAATTGCCATGAAAAGTTTTTCAAAAATCTGTCGTTCGGAGTGACTTTAAACTGTAGGCCCGCCACTCATGTAAAATTAACACACACAACATAAGTGTGTAAGTTCCTAATCCTCAATATTATTTTTAGTTAACATGCATCCAGGCACCTGTAAATATTACAATATTTTTTTTTAAATTGTAATAATAATAGATTTTAGTAAAAAAAAAGAAAACCATCTTCGCTCTTAAAATTTAAATGCACTAAACACTGATTCACGATAACAGGCTAAGACCTATGGGCCTAACAAAGCCACCAGCGAAAGAAATTGGCAAATAGTTAGCTACTTAGACACTTTTTGCTTGTTCAAACTTTGTTACGTTTTGTTTTAAACTCTCTCTCGCTTTTGCATACCCAAAGTTTAGTTTGACAAACTCGTAATATTTTGTTGTTTTGTATACAACGATCTATAAACCACGAACGGTGCACCAAGCTATTTAACGAGTGCGACAAACAGAGTACTCACCACGGTTCGTGTTTCTCATCTCTCTTATAAACTCGAGATTTGAACGACAGCAATAAATCTGTAATTTTCACATTTAAAACATAATACAACCTGCACATATTTCTATATGAGCGGTGCCATTAAAACGTTTTTTTTTTTGGTATTTTTCTTATTTTGACAATCTGAAATAAATTTTGAATTTCATTTTTCTGCTCCACCTGTGAAAATTTGGTAGAGGGTTTCATCAAACAATCATCGTGTTTAATGAATCTAATTATTCTAAAACTGTTTTCATACTAATTCTATCCTAAAAACGTTAGATTATATCTCAACCACAATACTTCATATACTCACTTAATGTGATTATGTGTATAGAACGTTGCCTATTGAGGGTGATATACACCTTAATGCGACATGGTTCCTTCGAAACGTATTTGATGCTATATACGGTGTTTCCTACGGTTTTGGTTTCGTAGACTGTGTGTCTATGATAAGTTACAATCAACTTCTGTGTGCTTCTGTATTCTCTATAACGGTCTTTTTTATTTTTGTTATAATCGCGATTTTAATTTCGATTCTGGTAGAAACTGCTGTAGCAGTATATGGTGTACATATATATGCAGGAAATACGATTACTTTTTATTTTGTCACTATCGCGTGATAATCCTCAATCTTATTCAGTCGAATTGTTTTTTATGTAAAACATAAAATATTTATTAAAAAAAAAAAAAGAAAAAGAAAAAATCTGGCTTAGTTACACAAACAACAAACAGGTAATTTTAACGCAAGTATTAGCGAACAAGAATTACGTACGTTCATAAGGTATGCGCATGAATTACGTACTTGCGTTTATCGTTACTGTGGTTGTTGTGTTGAAAATTTCATTGAAGGCGTGTCAAAAACAATCCATCTATACAACGACTATATCTGCAGATATCAACGCACTTTACAACGCTTGCGGCAGTTGATAATGCAGTCAAACCGCTCGAAATAAATGCAACTCTTTTATGACCAAAATAAACGAATGAAAATAAAACTGAATGTTGTCTTTTGACTAAGACTTTGGCCA